>BQNB010095192.1:0-25929 GCA_026074375.1 Tanacetum coccineum
GTAACCATTTACTCCCCCTTTATATGTGCATCGATTAATCGAAAGCGTTTAGCACATATATGGGATAGCATACACTTGAGATCTTAAAATCACATTATTAGCCAAATATTTTAATCACATATTCTCCCCCTTATCAAAAATGTCAAGTCTATTGATATTTTGGATATAAAAAGATTAAAATTTATGCTTATGGGGAGAGAAATGTTCTGATTATTTTCAAGCCATATTAGGAACATTTTAATGCTCCCCCTCAATGTTTGAGGGTATATAATACAGTGCTGAGTACAATAATTTGAAATTTTTTGAATTTACTAAGAAATTCTTGAAAATTTTATACTCGAGCACTCCTTATTATCACCATTAAGTTTATACTACATATATACATATTCAATACAAGACATGTAGTAGAACAGGACCTGAATATGTTCAAACCGAAAATGACAAAGTCATTCTATCCACGACAGCAATCTGTAGTCTGTCTCGATAATCTCCTTTTGGAAGTTGTCTTAGCTTCCCCTCGAACCAGTAATATTTTCTTGAGTAGATTCAACGCAAATGTGCAAGCTGCATCAAGTAGTCTTGATTTATAAAGCCTAAATATCCAAAGCACACAATTAACTCTTTCAAGAATTTGATACCGCAACACCAAAGTCAATTAAGTCCCGGATGTCCGTATTTCTCCTTATACGATAGTGATGATATAAAATGTAACACCAAAGTCAACTAAGTCCCGGATGTCACAATAATTCCCTCTTAAGTAGTCGAAATGAAAACACCTAAGTCAACTAAGTCCCAAATGTACTTATTTCTTTCTGGAAAGAATACTGACTATTTTTAAGTAATCATCCATACTTTTAAACATTTTGTTACCTTTTTTATCAAATATTTCTACTCCTTTTTAAAAATAAGCTTAGAGATTAACCGTTTGAGAAAGCATTTATTGAATCAGTAACCAATCTTCTCACGCTTAGAATAAATCTTCTTACAACACTTCCCCCTAGTATCTTAAATGATGCATACTTGAAATTAACAAGATATCTCCACCCCTATGTAGTTGAAATAGTGCACCCGAAAGTAACAATTAAAATACTAATATTCCTCTGCTATATGACCTTTGTCTTCCCGTAATTGACCTAAAATGAAATAGGTATGAATTCTATCACGATGTACACATTATCTTTCATTGAAATCTATTCCTTCCCCCTATGCTGGTTTCGATATCTCGTAATAAGCAAAACCTAATATGCCACATAGTACTAGAGATCTGTTTCGAGAGAATTGATAAGCTTAAATCTATTTCCCGTGAGAATCAACTAAGTCTTTAAATGCAAATAAGTCCCTAAATTTTGAAATAAATGACATCTAAAAGCTCTATAGTTAATAAAATTAACTCCTCTTAAAAATTATGATCCCGTACATTATCAAAAAGCTTTAATCCGTATTATTTTCGTGACTTAAATTGAAAGGCCGTTTTGAAATATTTATTTGATGAAAATTATTCCCTTAAAAAATGACCCGATTTTATTTAAAGAGTCTGATGTCATTGTTTGAGTAGTCGAATTAGTCTTTGAAAATCTTTCTGTAATTACTGAAACACTGAATTTCATTATGAAGACCAACTTTTTTACAAATGAAAAACAAGATTTCTTTATTTTGACACATAAGCGCACGACGAACGTACACTATGGTAAAAATAGAGAAGCACGTGATGAGATGCCAAAGTAAACACAAGCCTGTTGCATGGTCATAAATTAGACCATGCCCGAGAATGAAATCCGCCGTTGAGATTCAAGTTTCTTTTTTGACGGAAATAACTTGCCTTTAAGGAGATGACCTCGGGTTGCTCTCTGAAATAATAGCAAAGCCATTTTTTGGCATGTTTTTGAAAACATTTGAACTCTGCTCGATACTTCAAATTACAGCCTCGTAACATTAATAAATGACATTTATCAAGGACCCGTAAATGTTTATCGATTCAGAAGACATGCCATTATTACCTCATTTTTGGATTTTTCTCATTTTTTAATTTTTCTTCTTTGGTTTTATATATTTTATATTTTGGTATTTTGATTTATAAAAGTTTCTGAAAAAATGAAAATCATTTTTGTTTTTAATGGTTTTTAATATAATATACATATTATACATATATTGAATAGGTACCTACCACTATACATCAACTTCGCCAAATTGTTCAGGAGACTCCTGCGTTAAACTCCGCATTCCCAGCTTGTTGATAAGAAATTCAATTCTTTATCTGCCAAAGGCTTTAGTGAAGATGTCCGCTAGCTGATACTCCGTGTTGACAAAGTAAAGCTCTACTACTCCATTCTCCACTTGCTCTTTGATGAAGTGGAATCTGATGTTAATATGCTATGATCGAGAATGTTAAACATTGTTGAAGCATAAGGCAATAGCGCTTTTGTTATCATAGTACATTGGAATTTTATTGAATCCAAGACCATAGTCGGTAAGCTGTGATCTCATCCAAAGGACTTGAGCAAAACAGCCAGACAAGGCTATATATTCAGCTTCCGAACTGGATATCACAATACTTTTCTACCTTTTTGATAACCAGCTAACAAGTTTGTCTCCCAATAATTGCATACTTCCAGATGTACTTCGTCTAGTATCTTGGCAACTCGCGTGATCAGTGTCTGCATAAGCTGTTGGAGAAATAGAAGAATCCTTTGGATACTAGAGCCCCCTATTAATGGTTCCTCGTAGGTATTTAAAGATTCTTTTTACAGCATGTAAGTGCTTTTCGGTAGGCTTTGCCTGATACCGGGCACACATGCATACAACAAATGTTAAATCTGGTCTACTGGCTGTAAGATACATGAGGGTGCCGACCATTCCATGATAGTGTGTTGGGTCAACGGCTTTCCCTTGTGGATCTTCATCTAGTTTGGATTTCTCCACCATGGGAGTATCTATGGGGTCGCTAGATACCATACCATATTTTTTTCAATGATTCTAGAGCATATTTAGACTGGTTTAAAAAGATGCCTCTAGGACTTTGTGAAATATGTAGTCCTAGAAAAAAATGATATTTTGCCCATCATCGACATCTTAAACTTTGAACACGTTACTTTTGAAAATTGGTCACATAATTCAGGTGTAGTAGACGCAAAGATTATATCATCAACTTAGATTTGTACCAGGATAATATCTTTGTCGTGTCTTCTAATGAACAATGTGGGATCCACGGTTCCTTTAAAGAATTCTTGAGGGAGTAGAAACTTCGACAATAGATCGTACCATGCGTGAGGAGCTTGTTTCAACCCATATAGAGCCTTCTTAAGCTTTGTTAGCCTCAATTTATTGAGTCGAACAAGGAAGCTCGGTCACTCTACGATGGAGCTTCGGTCTTTAATTAGTTAATGTTGTAACAGGATAATATCGGGAATCGGGCTCGATAGTTAATCTAATATTGTATATGTTTTGGGTTTAATCCCAAGCAAAACCCGAGCCCGGGTCCTAGTTAAATATCCCACGCGTCGTAGGGATATATATATATAACGGTAACCACGAGCAACCAAGCGAGCCTTGTTCTTCAGAATTCCTCCCATTTCATCAAGTTTTACCTTATAAATCCATTTTAAAGTAATGACATCACTTTTATCTGGATGTGGAAACGAGTTCCCAGACTTCATGCCTTGAGTAAATGCGTCTTTATAGTTTCTATGTTGGTTCAACTGATGTAGAAGCGGTCCCGTAGTAACAAAATAAAGCTTGTTCATAGAGTTGGAGTCTTGTAGAAACAGGTCTTTCGAGTTCACCGATGATGTTTTCTAAAGGATGATCCTTGGTCTATTTGGTAACGTGTTCTGAGTTAGGAGTAGCAGTATGCACAACAGTAGGAATAATATCCGAAGAAGAAGATGCTTCAGAATCGTTTTCTGGAATTGGAATACCAAAGAACGGATCGTTATTCATGTGTGCAACATCTAAGTCATGATTGTCTTCTTCAACATCGTTAGAAATGACAAGAGATTGAGTTTTGGGTATTGTTTGAGAGTTATAAGGTGATGGTGTATCTTGATCAACAGTTGTTGAGGAAGGTGAACCGGTTTATGCAACGGGTTCTAGAGAAACTACTTCAGCAATTAGAGCAATGACTTCAGGGGCTGAGGGTTAACAACACTATATGAGGGTTAAGTAATTCATCCAAACAGTGGTTGAAACAAAAAGATCCTAATCATACTTGAAGGTGGTACAAACGGTGGTTTGAACGAGGAGGGTTTGGCATGAGTTCCTTAACTGATTGGGTTGCAGGAGTCATTTTCATGGAAGTGGCCGGTCCTAAACTGCTGTGTTCAGAAGCCATCACAGTCAGCTCATCAAAATCTACATGAATTGTTTCCATGATTCGTCTGGTATGTCGGTTGTAAATTTGAAATGCTTTCTTTGTGGGTGCATAGCTAATGAAAATACCAATATCAACCTTTGGTTGTAACTTACCCAAGTTCTCATTATCATTTGTCGAATAGCAGAGTGCACCAAACACATAGAAAAATGATAAGTCAGGAAGTTTGTCATGTAAAAGTTCGTATGGTGTTTTTGCCGTGACTAACTTCCTGACTTTATCATTATTCATATGTGATTGGTGCACTCTGCTATTCGACAAATGAAAATGAGAACTTGGTAAGATTTACAACCAAAGTTGATATTGGTAATTTCTTTAGCTAAGCACCACAAAGAAAGCATTTCAAATTTACAACTGACGTACCAGACGAATCATTGAAACAATTCATGTAGATTTTGATGAGCTGACTGTGATGGCTTCTGAACACAGCAGTTCAGGACCCGCACTTCATGAAATAACTCCTGCAACAATCAGTTCAGGACTCGTGCCAAACCCTCCTCCTTCAACACCGTTTGTACCACCTTCAAGAACTGATTAGGATCTTTTGTTTCAACCATTGTTTGATGAATTACTTACTCCTCCATCAAGTGTTGATAACCCAGCCCCTGAAGTCGTTGCTCCAATTGCTAAAGTAGTAGCTTTCAAACCCGCTGCATCAAGCCAGTTCACCTTCCTCAAACAACTGTTGATCAAGATTAGCACCATCACCTATAACTCACAAACAACACCCTAAAACAGCATCTCATGTCCATTCCTAACGATGTTGAAGAAAACAATCATGACTTAGATGTTGCACACATGAATAACGATCCGTTCTTTGGTATTTCAATTCTAGAAAATAATTCTGAAGCATCTTCTTCTTCGGATGTTATTCCTACTGTTGTGCATACTGCTACTCCTAACTCAGAACACGTTACCAAATAGACAAGACAATCCTTTAGAGAAACATCCATCGTTGAACCTTGAAAGACCTGTTTCAACAAGACACCAACTCCTATGAACAAGCCCCCCCCTTTATTTTGTACTACGACTCCTTCCTTACTCAGTTGAAACCAAAGAACTATAAAGACGCATTAACACAAGCATTGAAGTCTTGGAACATCGTTCCACATCCCAGAATAAAGTGATGGTGCCATACTTTAACAATGGATTTATAAGGTAAAACTAGATGCAATGGGAGGAATTCCTAAAGAACAAGGCTCGTTCGGTTCTCGTGGTTACCGTCCAAGAAAGTGAATTAATTTTTAGGAATCTTTGCTCTAGTGGCGGACTAGATGTTCTTCGAATTTTCCTCGCATATGCTGCTAACATGAATATGATCGTCTACCCAATGGATGTTAAGACGACATTCTTGAATGGTATTCTGCGCGAAGAAGTTAATGTCAATCAACCAAAAGGGTTTGTGGAAACAAGACCATTCGAATCCATGGTACAAGCTTAAGAAGCGAGCCCTCACTGTGGGTTGAAAGCAACTCCTCCGGCGTGGTATGATCTATTGTCAAAGATTCTACACTCTTAATAATTCACCCTCCTAAAGGAAACGTGGATCCACAGTTTTCATTTAAAAGGAAAGGTAAAAGATATTCTCCTGTTACAAATTATATGTTGATGATATAATCTTGCGACTACTACATCTGAATAATTTGACCAATTTTAAAAAAATATGTGTTCAAAGGTTTAAGTGTCAGATGGCAAAATATCATTTTTTCTAGGACTACAGATTTCACAAAGTCCCAGAGGCATCTTTTTAAACCAGTCTAAATATGCTCTAGAATCTTTGAAGAAATATGGTATGAAATCTAGTGACCCCGTGGATACTCCCATGGTGGAGAAATCCAAACTGGATGAAGATACCACAAGGGAAAGCTATAGTCCTACACACTACGTGGAATGATTGTTCACCCATATGTTATCATACAGTCCAGAGACCAGACCTAACATTGTTTTAGCATGTTGTGCCTAGTATTAGCAAAGTCCTCCCAAAAAAGTACATCCAAGCTGTAAAAAGATCTTAAAATACTACGAGAAACCATAAATCAGGGACCTCTTGGTATCCAACGATTTCTAATGCCTCTAACAGCTTATGCAACGCTGACACACAGGTAGCCAATCTAGACGAAGTAAATTCAGGAATGTATGCAATAATTGGGAGATAGACTAGTTAGCTGGTCATGAAAAAAGGCAGAAAATCTCTACGAATATCCAGTACTGAAGCTGAATATTAGTAGCCAGCCCTACTTTTGTGCTCAAATCCTTTGGATGATATCATAGCTTACCAGACTTATGGGCCTTGATACAATAGAAATACCAATGTACAGAGATAACAAAAGCGCTATTGCCTTATGCTGCACAATTTTCAACATTCTCGATCCAAACCATATTGACATCAGATTCCACTTCATCACAGAGCAAGTAGAGATAGTGTAGATCATTACTTGTCAACACGGAGTATCAACTAGCGGACATCTTTACTAAAGCCCTATGCAGAGAAAGAATTGAATTTCTTATCAACAAGCTGGAAATGCGAAGTTTTATGCCTGAGACACTAAAACAGTTGGCAGATGAAGCTGAAGAATAGTGGTGGTACCTATTTTGATATCCTGTATAATATATTTATATTAAAGACCATAAAAACCAAAAAGATTTTTCATTTTCTTTAAAAAACTTTTATAAATCAAAATAAAAAAATATAAAATCTTTAAAACCAAAAAAAAGAGAAAAATATAAAAGATGGAGTAAAATGGCATGTCTTCAAAATCGATAACTTTTACGTTCTTAGAAATGTCATTCAAAAAAAGATACTAGCTGTAAATGAAGTTCGAGTAGAAGTTCCAAATGTTTTCAAAACATGCCAAAAATGGCTTGCTATTATTTCAGATAACAACCCGATCATCATCTTAAAGGCAAGTATTCCGTCAAAAAGGACTTGACCTCTCAACAGGAATTTATTCTCGGGCATGGTCTACTTTATAACCAGGCAAAGGCTTGTGTTTACTTTGCAACGCAATCCGTGCTTTCTATATTCCATAAGTGTACATGTTAGTGCGCTTATGTGTTAAAATAAGAGAAATCTTATTTTGGTGTTTGTTTTTCAATGATATAACATTGCTTCATCAGAAAATGTTTAATTAAGTTTAGCTTATGTATGCCTTAAATGATTGTGTTTAAGCCTTTATGGAGTAGTTTGCAAAATTAAGTCTATAGGTATAATAGTATAAACATCAGGGACTATTTGTTTAACTTGTATATGCCTTATAAAACTTAAGTAAGCAAAATTAAATAAAAGTATAAAACTACAGGGGCTAAATGTGTCAAACTTTGAAAATTACACTATACCCTCTCATTCCACCCCGTCCCATTCACTGTTTCACACTTAGAATAATTAGTTCCCACTCTCAAACCCATTCGCAAGTCGTCATCTTCAATCTTTTATTTTATAGTTGATTTCGTGCATTAAGGTATTAAAGAAAGTGTTCAATCATTAATTTGTCCTAAACATCTCACAACTCAAAGGAAATTAAAGATTTTGATCTTGATTTGAAGCTGAAAACCTGTAAAAATTGATTTAGTTTCCTCAAAATGCCAAACTCTGACAAGCATAAAATAATTAAGGGTTATGCATCTGTTTAGGTTTAATAATCACTCGCGTAATTCAGTTTTGTATGTCATTAACATATGGATGATTTATGATTGTTTTTGTGTTCGTCTATATGGGGGGTTTTGGGTTAGAGTGTTAAAAGTTGTTGGGTTAGGTATGAGAAAATTAGCTTATAATTCTACTTGAATGTATAAGGGGGGGGGGGGGGGGGGTGAATGATCATACCCCGCTATATATGTGAAAAATCTAGATGATATTAGGTGTTTCTTGCTCGGTTTGAACTTTTATGCATTTTTGTATAGTTGAGTGTGATACAATTTCATGTGTTAAGTGTTTATAAATGTTGCTAAAAAGCTATACGATAATAAAGATTGTAAAATCGTGTGCCAAAAATCATGCTTGTGAATTACTTGTAAAATCTGTGAAATCACCGATCTAAAAAGAGGGGGGAGGGGGAACCGATCTAACTTAAAGGACCGATCTAGTGAAGTTTCTTTAGAAACCGATCTAGCAAATTCCATTTGGAACCGATCTAGTCAAAACTCCTTTTGGAACCGATCTAGTCAATTCCATTTGGAACCGATCTAGTCAAAACTCCTTTTGGAACCGATCTAGTCAAACCTCTTTAGGAACCGATCTAGTCAAGTTCCTTGAGGACCGATCTAGTCATTTTCTCTTAAAGTCCCAATCTAATTTTCTCATTAAGGAGTCGATCCTAGTCAAGTCACTTGAGACCGGATCTAGTTTTCTCATTAAGGAGCCGATCTAATAAATTTCTTTGAGACCCGAGCTAGTTGTTTTACTTAAAGGACCCGATCTAGTTTTCTCATTAAGGAGCCGATCTAGTAAATTTCCTTGAGACCCGAACTAGTCGTTTTCCTTAAAGGACCCGATCTAATTTTCTCATTAAGGAGCCGATCTAGTAGATTGGTTTAAAGACCCGATTGATAACGCTCAAATTATACATATTTCTATATGCGTTATCTGTGATTTTATGTATATAAATTGGTTAATAATAAGAACTTTCGGTACTTAATCGAGTATATTTGCTATTGTAGGTTCTAAGTACGTGTCGTGGAAGAAAACGGAAGAATACACGAAGATTTGAAGCTTAAACGAAGAAATAACTCAAGCTGAATGCTTCCCGACACCTGTTCACTGTTTTGGTCATAACTCGGTCATACGAACTCCGTTTGACGCGATTCTGGCGGCCACGCGAAGAGAATTCAATTATCTACAACTTTGAAAAAGGCCAAGTGCTGTAAATGCCCCAAGTACGCCGCACTTTCAAATAAGTGCGGCGTACTTTTCTGCCAGATTATGAATGCTCTTAAATGAGCTTGGCATTCATTGCAACCTTTCAAATCTCCATTCTAGATCCTTCTATGACCGACTTTGGGCACCCCTAGAGCCTATAAATACAGCCTCTAATCCCTCATATCTCACACCAACACATCCCATTACACACACACATAGAAATCAAAGAGGAGGAGTGGTGAGGATCTTAGGATCCAATGATCCAAACACCCCTCTAAACCGCCATGCTACCACCACTCTCCACCATAAACCACCACTAAAACACATATTTCCAGAAGTTCTACACCATATCTAGATCATATACCATCCATTTCCATAACCTTAACACTTATCACCTTGATTCTTGGAGGATTCACACCAAATTCTCTTAAGATCATCACCATAAACCTTGTTACCAAACACTCCATTTGGTGATATATTGTGGATTTCCAGAAGTTACTTGGTATATTTTGGGTTATCTCAGTAGCATTTGGTTGTTGGTTGATCATGGAATTGTTAGTTTTGGGTTGATGGTTGTTGTAGTCGAAATATTGGTATTGTTACTTTGCTTCTTATATGTGAAACATGAATAATATTTTGGAGATTATTGAGCTATGATTAATGAGTATCATGTTTTATGAATTTGATATTTATCTTACTTGGATCATTGTTTATCTCTTGATATATCTTACAATTAAAATAGGCCAAAAAAATTAATTTCCTTGATATATTTTGAATCATGTTGGCCATATGAATCAATATCATGCTTGTGAGAGTGGTGTGGTAAATTGATAAACAACCTAAGTAGAATGATGTTTAATACCCTTTCTTATGTTGACCGACCGGGTTGGGAGGAATTCATATATATGCATATTTGATATAAACCATTCTTAATGCACCAGTGATGATGTAGTATATAGGCCGAAAGGATTCTATGTTATCATTGGTAGATATGCTTGTTATTATGATTACCCGTCATATATGACTTGTATGCTTTGTTTATATAAAGTCTTGATCTATCTCTATCTATTATGTTGTATGGATCATGCCTTGTTTCTTGCTTACTTTATACACACGTTTAGCTATTTGATCCGTGACAATCATTTAGCTTTGTTACTTGATAAACAATCTATGAATTGCTACAAATCATGTGGAACGACCTGTACTTACCCAATAATATAGTACACTCGAATAGGGTATACTTGCCCGAATGTTGTGTTTTTAGTCAAAATCGGTATTTCTAGTTATTATAAATTTAAAGCTTGTAAAAACACACATCACCGATCTAGCTGTTCTTATTCAGGACCCTATCTAGTGAAATCTTTAAGGAACCAATCTAATAGATTTAGACCAACAACACTTAAGATCAATATTTCAATTTGAAGGTAATTTAAAACTTAACTTAGAAGGCTAATTAAAATTGGTTAATTATGCTATCTTATTGAGTTAAAAATAGGCTTAAAAATAAGGTAAAATCAAGGTTAACTAAAATACGACTTAGGATATCTAAATTCTATACCAGTTAGAAAGACCAAGATTCCTAAATTGTCAAAGTCGTTGCCTTAATCACTAAAGCATATAAGTCTGTCTAAGTTGCCATTCAAAGGAATAGATCTTTATAAGTGCTAAATGTCTTCAAGGTCCTAATGCTTACGGAAAATTCTCACATCATGATAAAACAAAAAGTGCTCTCATAAAAAGGTCTATATAGTTATATATAAACTTGGTTATATAAAAACTGTATTGATTCTTTCTTAAGCAGAACCATGGACATCACAAGAGATCAACAACTTGCATTGGATGACGCTTTAGTCGCTCCGGCCAACCGACTTAAGATTGGCAAAAGTAATCTTCGACTAAGCTCAGACCTCAACTCAAAAGAAGCAACTCTTCAAGTGGTGTATGATGTTATGAAACTCACTCCCTTCTACAAGGCATTCCAGATCACAGTGGATATTCCAAAAATATACATGCAAGAGTTTTGGGCCATTGCTATAGTTCATCACCACTCGATTCGCTTCAAGATGAACAATAAGAAACATATTATGAATCTTGAGTACTTTAGAGAAATGCTTCAAATATGCCCTAAACTCCCTGATCAGCAATTCTAGGAACTAATTCTCACGTTTCTCATAGATCTTGGTCATAGGTGGATGAATAAAGTGATCACCGCTTTCAATGTCAACAAGCTGCAGCAACCCTGGGCAAAAATTTGACGCCGGTTTTATCAGCAATTTCTGAGTCGTAAAAAGTATCGGATATGACCAGTCTTCGACCTATCTCAAGCTCAAATCCTTTGGGGCATGTACCATAAAAGAACGTAGACTATGCATACCTTCTGTGGGAGGACTTTGTTTACCAAGTAGATAACAAGAATGTCAAGAGAAGTAATGAGATGTACTACCCTCGCTTCACCAAGGTCATCGTCAACTTCTTCATGACTAAGGATCAATCTATTCCAAGAAGAAACAAGGTAAATTGGCACTTTGCCAGGGATGACTACATGTTCACCACAATAAAGGTTGTCTTTAGGCATGAGGAATAACATTAGCTACATGGTGCCATATTGACCTAATGAATTGACAAATGAATCCATCAAAGATTCTGAATCCTACAAAGAATACTATACCATTGCTTCAGGAGTTGAACCTCCAAAAACAAAAGCAAGTGTCAAGAAGAAGCAAGCTAGATCTGATAAAGCACCAAAAGCTCCTAAAGGTAAAAGACTCAAGCCACTGCTAAGAGACTAAACCAATATAAGAAGAACTACGTGATCAAGGATTGAGACTCTATCCGAAGTGGCATTGACGGAGGAAAGAACAAATAGAATTGACACTAAAAAGGAAGCTTGACTCAATTCCATAGCTCCCACGCCAACGGATCTGGTGCAAATGAAGGAACTGGTGTTACACCAGGGGTTCCCGATGTATCTAAATATGGTTCTGATGATGAAAAGATTTCTTGGAAATCCAGTTCCTATGAAGATGATGATGCAGAAAACGAAAATGATGATGATGATGACGATGCTGATAATCAAAATGATGATGGTCAGGAATATGTGGAACAAGATGATGAAGATCAAGATGATGATAATGAGCAAACTGATTCAGATAATGATGGTGATGACTTTGTTCATCCCAAGTTTTCCACTCATGATGAAGAAGATAAAGAAGAAGATAGTTTTGATCCTAGGGTTCAAACACCTTCTCATGTTGAATCAACTGATGATGAAGATAATGATGAAGAAAGTTAAGGTGCGAATGTTGAGGGAGAAGAACTGGATGAACAAGAGACAAATGAAGAGGACGAAGCGAATGAATATAATACAAGACTTGCACACAAATCTGGAGGGAAGAGATACTGAAATGACAGATGCAACCACGCACAATCATTCAAACTACCCAGTAATAGAATACACTCATGAGATTAAATAACTCCTGGTAAATCCTGAAGGACAACAACCAAGTTCAGCTGTGTCAATTGGCAATCGATTCAAGACATGCTCAAACCCAGTCCAGATACCAGGTAATAACTCTATATTTAATCTTAACACTGAGTCAACTTCACTGGTAGATGTTTCGGTTACTACTATTGCTGAGCCACCTCTTTTGTCTGCAACAATTCTTCCTCCACCACCCACTCCTCTCATCACACATCTGCAACAAACACCAGTTCCCACACCAGCAACTGTTCCAAGCTCCTCCCTACAAGATCTTCCTAACTTTGGTTTCCTTATTCAGGAATTGACCATAGACTAAAAACCTTTGGAAACCGACTTCTCTTAATTAACAAACGAACAATTTGCAGTAAGCAGTTTCTTCAATTCCTTGCGTTATTGATGCGTACCTTGGCAACAAGATGCATGAAGCCATCAAAACAAATGTTCAGTTAAATAAACTTGATGACAACATTAAGAAAATAATCAAGGATCAAGTCAAAGAACAAGTTAAAGCACAAGTCTCCAAGATTTTGCCAAAAATTGAGAAGACTGTAAATGAACAACTCGAAGCAGAGGTTCTGACTCGTTCATCCAATGAATCTAAGACATCCCATGCTGTAGCCGCCAACCTTTCTGAACTTGAGCTGAAGAAGATTCTCATAGATAAGATGGAAAGTAATAAGTCAATCCACAGATCTGATGAACAGAAGAATCTCTACAAAGCATTGGTTGACGCCTACGAAAGTGACAAACTCATACTTGACACGTATGGAGATACTGTCTCGTTTAAAAGACGTCGAGATGATGAGGATAAAGACGAAGAACCCTCCGCTGGATCAAACCGGGGGTCCAAGAGAAGAAGAGCTGGAAAAGAACCAGAGTCAACCAGTGCACCAAAGGAAAAGACCTCCAAGACAACTGGCAAGTCTACTGAAGGGTCCAAATCTCATCACAAGTCTGCTGACAAGTCTGCTCAAACAGAAGAGCCAATGCACACTGCCAAAGATTTGGAAGAACCCGCACATCAGGAGTTTGTAACAGGAGATACTGAAGATAAACCTGATGAAGAGACCTCTCAGCATCCTGATTGGTTTCAAAAACCGGCAAAACCTCCTACTCCCGATCGTGATTGGAACAAGACTTTGCCTGCTGCTCATGGACCTGTTCAACCTTGGCTAAGCACTTTGGCTCAGAAAGAAGATACCCGTGATTCGTTTAATGAGCTGATGGACACTCCTCTAGACTTCTCAGCATTCGTAATGAATAGGCTTAAAGTTGATACTCTGACTCTAGAATTATTAGCCGGATCCAACATACGACCCTATGAAAGGGATCATCAAGAGACTGGTGGGAGCTAATATTCTTTGAAGAAATCTATAAGGCAACCACTGATCAATTAGACTGGAACAACCCGGAAGGTCAGCAATATCCACATGATCTGCGCAAGCCATTACCATTGATACCTAATTCTCGAGGTCGTCAAGTCATTCATTTTGATCACTTCATCAACAACGACCTTGCGTATCTAAATGGTGGTGTCTCAAGCAAAAAATATACAACTTCAGTGAGGAAGACAAAGGCTACATATTACGGGCACATCAAATGGATTGAAGATTTGGTCCCTAACAGAATGTGGAGTCAAGTGCCGGTTAGCTACGACAAGCATGCACTCTGGGGAATCTCACATTAGGGGCAAAAACGACAACAATTATATAGATTTGCTGCTAACAAGGAATCTGCTCGAGATGTCTACTCTAAACGCAGAATCATTGATGTTACAAAGCTTCAAATTGTCGAATGGCATAATTACAAGCATTTGGATTGGATCACTATTCGTAGAGATGATGACAAGCTGTATACATTCAAAGAAGGCGATTTCAACAGGCTTCACATCCAAGACATCGAAGACATGCTGCTTCTTCTTATTCAAGGCAAGTTGACAAATCTCACTGTTGAAGAATGCTTAGCTTTTAATGTCTCCTTGCGAATGTTTACAAGAAGCATTGTCAACCAAAGTCGTGTGGAAGATCTTCAATTAGGTGTCAAAAGTTACCAAAAGAAGCCCAACCTCACAAAGCCGGATACATATAGATCAGATCTTAAACGAAGGGAAGCTTATACAGCATACTCCAATCCCAGAGGTTTCATTTACCAAAACAAAGACAAGAAGAACAGGTTGATGCGTATTGATGAACTACACAAGTTTTGTGATAGTATACTCAATGACGTTCGGCTGCACTACTGAATCGTCTAAAGGGAATTCGGATGAAGTATCTGACACAGACTATCTAGAGACAAAGTGATAGAGATAAAGCAGGAGCTATGATCTAGGTAATTGATAAACAACTAAAGACCAGGAGGATTATGCAGAGCTTGGAGAAATTTGTTGGTGGGAGACCGTACAAGGGAGACTTTCGACTGCTGCAAAGGACAATATGATTTATCATATGATGTCCTCATCATAACAGATCAAACCTTGTACGTAATTAATAACTTGTGAAATTTGTATATATGTAGTATAGACATTCTGGTGATATTAAGGAGTGCTCGAGTACAAAACTTTCAAGAATTTCTTAGTAAATTCAAAAATTTTCAAATTATTGTACTCAGCACAGTCTTATATACCCTCAAAAATAAGGGGGAGCATTAAAATGTTCCTAATAGTTATGTAACATCTTGTCCCCGAACATTTAATCAATTGATATCCAAAATATCAAGGGATTAACATTTTGAATAAGGGGAGAAAATGCGATTAAACTAAATCTAATTTGTATTGAAATGTGATCTTATAAAATGGACTCAATGCACTCAACACTTAGCATGTACTACGATTACGATGCACATGTTAAGGGGGAGCTTTGAGTGATGATAAAAAAACTCTCAAAGTGTAAATCTTTTTGTATATTATATATCAAACACTTTGATTGAACTTTCAATGAGTTTTGGTTTATCGCTTTTGAGGAATACCCAAAAGACCGGACCATTACTTAAATTATTTATTGGAGTTAAAGGTGGGTTTAGACATAGTATTCAAATCCCATAAATCCAGCCAGAACCGGAGGATTCTACCCAGGGATATACAATCATAGTGAAAAGTCCTTAGGTATGATACAAAAGGAGAAAAAGTGAGAATCGGGAAAAGTACCGACTGAGATGGAGCTAGTACTGGAACAAACCCAACAAGGTACTAGTTATGAAGTCTCGGTAAGCATTGAAGGGGTTGAAGAATGAAAAAGAAATGTAAGGATAAAGGGTGTAAAGAAAGAAGCCCTCCATACACTTAGGCAGAAACTGGGTCAATACATAAACTGTTAGAAACACTAAGATGTTGTGTAACATTGAAGACAGTCATAGACCCAGTGACACTATGCACAACCCTCCCTAGCCACTCAAGGTCTCTCAATAGACTCTTGTTTCATTTCTCATGGAGATTACACGCATTTCTATCGACTTTCTCACTCCGAGTTAGTTGATATTGAAAAGGTGGCAGTCTGCTCCAGCCTTCGATTACTAAAACCAAAGTGCACTATTGAGTCTAGAGCCAAAAGAGATCATTCATAAATCTTATTAGGACACTTGTCAAATTATGCTTGCTATGTCATACAATGTGAATAACAAGATATATATTAAGAAGTCCTACGCATTATCCTTGTGATTTTGCCAGAACATCCGACTGATACTTAAATATTCACAATGAAGATGGAAATCCTGCTTGAGCCAACATTAAACAAACTCATGGTAGGTGACTTATGAGATTCTATAAGAATCAAACTTGTGACAACTGGAAAGAAACGATGGTGCGATTCTATAAGAATCAAACTTGTTCTAGGTTATGAATTAACGATTGATGATGAATTTTTGAAATGATTAACACTCTCGATGTGTCACAAAACCACTTTAGCAAGTGACACGCATAGATTTTCAAATCGATTTTTTTCTATTCAATCGTTGAGACATTGATCTTGCTGGTTCACTTTGTTTAGCCTCAATTTATGAGTCGAACAAGTGAAGCTCGGTCACTCTACGATGAGCTTCGGTCTTTAATTATGTAATGTATGTAATAGGAAATATCGTGGGAAAAATAATACAAAATCGGGCTCGAATAGTTAATACTAATATTGTATATGTTTCGGGTTTCATCCCACAAAACCCTAGCCCGAGACCTAAGTTTAAATATCCTGCGCGTCCACATTAAATTGTGTAGGGTATATATAAATATTTTATCACTTGGAAAAATATCTATCCTAATAATCTATCTCATTCATCAATCTAATAATACACTCTTTTTTTTCTCTCAACTCTCTCTCTCTCTTCTCTCCAACTTCTAAACAATCTTCTCTTTACCTAGTTTCGATCCGTGTATGTGATATGAAGTGAAAGTGTTAAACGGGATCCGACAATTTGGTATCACGAGCCACGGGTGGGTTTTGTGGTTTTGTTGTGAGCTTCTTTGCGCTTATTGTTGGTTTCGGCTTATTTTTTTACTTCTTTTCTATTTTTTTCTTTTTTCTATTGTCGATATCTCGTTTTATTTTTTTATATCACGTTTGTTGTTTTTTTTTATTTCACAAATTTCTTTATAACATTTTGAGTTTGGGCTTATTGTTTACACAAATAATTTGGGCCTATTAATTATGTCTACACAACTTTAGTTGTGATACGAGGGTGTTTTTAGTTTGAAAAAAAAACACCATTCCAGCTTATACTTATACAAGCTTTTAGTTGGGTTTTTTTCTTTCTTTCTTCATGTAAATGGCTGAAACAAAGAGCACTCGAAATCTCAAGGACCGAACGAGTTTTCATTAACTTGAACCGAACGAGTGAAACACGTTACAACCGAACGAGTGAAACACGTTAGCACCGAACGAGTGTAAACGTTCGAACCGAACGAGTGGAAAACTCTTGAGCCGAACGAGTGGAAAACTTGTACAACCGAACGAGTGAAAAACGTTAGAGCCGAACGAGTGGAAATTTTTTGAGCCGAAACCGAACGAGTGGAACACGACTAGAACCGAACAAGTTCATTTTCTATAGAACTGAACGAGTTGATTCTTCAACCACCGAACGAGTTCATTTTCTATAGAGCCGAACGAGTAATTTTTTTTGAGTTGGACCAAACGAGTTTTTTATCTAGCTTGAACCGAACTAGCAACACCACTTGAGAACCGATCGAGTAACATTTCAAAGATAACCGATAGAGTGACTTCAATAAGTACCGAACGGGTGACTTCATGAACCGAACGAGTTGCTTCCTTCATGACCCGAACGAGTAACATTCTCTTGGAGCCGAACGAGTGAAAGCACTAGCACCGAACGAGTTTTTTCTAGCTTGAACCGAACTAAATCAACCACGAGAACAAAATCTTCACGTTTTAACAAATTTTTGGTTTTCGGTTTCGAGTATCGGTTGACTACACGACTTATAACTTAGACCGTTGTGTTCGTGATTCGTTTTCGATCAACGTGGTATATTTGGTTTTTACCGACGATAACCGTACGACTCCGCGAGATCAAATTCATATTCGGTGAATTTTTTATAAATCTTCAAACCAAAACGAAAGTGAAATGGAGGGAAATTTTGGTTATTAATTAACAAGTTTTGGCATTTGTCACATGCAGTCCCTCACTTGTTACTACAATTGCACCATTCGTCCTTCCTTGAAAAGAAGCCCTTCTAGTTGAAAATAACTTTTCACCGTTAGTCCCTATCGCTTCAAAACAGCCCGTTAGCCCTTTAAAGTGAATCGTTTGTTGCACCGTTAGTCCCTATTTTATTTTTAATCAACCGTTAATCATTTTTAAGTTCAAAATTTGTGCACCGTTCATCGTTTTAGCTCACAAATCGTTAACAAAAGTTCAAGTTCTTCAACAACAACAACGATTTCACCAACAATAATTCTATTTTTACGGTTTTTCTTGATTTAGTAAAATCCCGCGAAATACTCTTGTATTTTCTCGGTTTAGTCAAGACTTGTAAAATCCCGTAAAATAGTTTTCCACAACAACAACAATCACTTTACCTGCTTAAGATCCTACAAATCATTTTTCACTTCATAATTCTTAAATCATTCATCATGACAACTCCAATTGCAACTTCCACAACCGACAGTCAAATGCATAACAACATAATGGCAGCTGGTTCAAGGGATCGTCCACCAATGCTTGCAACAGGACGATATGCACAATGGCGATCACGGTTCTTACGATACATTGATACAAGACCAAATGGTGATGCCTTACGGAAGTGCATTCTCATAGGTCCTTACACTCCAACGAGTGTCACAACACCAGCTGTTCCTGCAACAGAGGATTCTCCACTAGTTCCTGAACAAACAACAGTCGAGACAGTTATGAATATGACTCCTGAAAACAGAGCTCATTTTGAATCAGAAAAAGAAGCGATTCATTTGATATTGACTGGAATTGGAGATGAAATATACTCAACTGTTGATGCATGTCAGACAGCTCAAGAAATGTGGGAAGCCATCGAAAGGCTACAACAAGGTGAATCACTCAATATTCAAGATGTCAAGACAAACTTATTTTGGGAGTTTGGTCAATTCACCTCTCACGATGGAGAAACAATTGAGTCTTACTACACAAGATTCTACAAGATGATGAATGAAATGATCAGAAACAATTTGACAGTTGCTACGATGCAAGTCAATGTTCAATTTCTTCAACAACTTCAACCAGAATGGTCAAGATTTGTCACAATTGTGAAGCAACAACACAAGTTGGATGAAGTTTCATACCATAAGCTCTTTGACATTCTGAAACAATACCAAAAGGAAGTTAATGAACTCCGTGCTGAAAGAATGGCCAAGAATGCTAACCCATTAGCACTTGTTGCTACTGCTCAAACACTTCAAGACCCTTATTACCAAACATCAAAACCTCACAAATCATATGCACCAACATCAAAAGCTTCACTTCCAACCAGATCTCATGCAACTACAAGATACAAAGGCAAAGAGATAGCCAAACCAATCACACCACCATCTGAGTCAGCTTCTGAAGAAGACAGTGATCCTGAACAAGCTCAGAAGGATAAAGACATGCAGAAAAATTTGGCTCTCATTGCAAAGTACTTCAAGAAACTCTACAAACCTACCAACAACAACCTCAGAACTTCCTCAAACACCAGAAACAAGAATGTGGATACTACTCCAAGGTACAAGAATGACAATCAGACTGGACAGTTTGGGAATCAGAGGGCAGTGAATGTTGTTGGGGCTAGGGAAACTGTAGGTGGTCCAGTAGTGCAACAGTCTGGGATACAGTGTTTTAACTGCAAGGAATTTGGTCATTATGCTAAGGAATGCAGAAAGCCAAAACGGGTTAAAGACTCCACGTATCACAAGGAAAAGATGTTGCTGTGTAAACAAGCTGAGAAAGGTGTTCAACTTCAAGCAGAGCAATCTGACTGGCTAGCAGACACGGATGAAGAGATTGATGAACAAGAGTTGGAAGCACATTACAGTTACATGGCAAAGATTCAGGAGGTTCCTAATGCAGACTCAGGCACAGACGCTGAGCCATTGGAACAGGTACAATACGATACTGACGATAATGTGTTTGCCAATGACATACAACATTTTGACCAATCTGAATCCATTAGTAACACATGTGCAGTGGAAACGGGTGATAGTAATGTCACTCCTGACTCACCGGATATGTGTGATAATGATATTCAGGATGACCAAAATGATGTAGAATGTGATGATGAGCGTGTTGCACTTGCTAATTTAATTGCTAATTTAAAGCTTGATGTCGATGAAAATAAAAAGATTCAAAAGCAATTAAAGAAAGCAAATGCAACATTGACTCAAGAGTTAACTGAGTGCAAATCTATTCTTGCGGAAACTAGTAGAACTCTAGGGGAATCTAATAGTATTCGGGATAGTTGCTTAGTTGCACTTCAAAATAAACAGACTGAGTTTGAGAGGTTCAAGGCCTTTAATGATCGTACAGTTGACTATGACAAACTTGAACGAAGGTTAAATGAAACTCTAGGACTATTAGCTCAAAAAGAAATTGACATAAAAGAAAGTTTAAAAGTTAAAGCCTATGAAATTTCAGTTGTCAAAGAGAAACATGATGAGTTAGTCAAACAGAGTCTTTTAACCAAGTCACATTACGAAGGTCTTGTCAAGGAGAAAACAAAGGTAATAACGGATTTGAAGCTTAAGGAAGAAAAAGATATTGACAAAATGATTTCAATGGAAAACCAGTTAAAGTTTTTGAATGAAATTGTTTACAAACGGAGTCAATCAATCCAAACCATTCATATGTTAGCACCCAAATGCCCTACATTTAATGGAAGACCTACCTTTGCCAATCCAATGTACCTCAAAAAGGCTCAATATGAGAAACCATGTTTGTATGCGATCCCACATGACCAATCTGATCCTGCAAACAGACTCGTCCCCGATAGGGAAGAGACTCTGACTCTTGATAACGAGAGTCGATCAAAATTGAATAAAGACTTAGTGAAACCTTTTGACTACACAAAGTTAAATAGTCTTTATGAAATTTTTAAACCCCCGACTCAGCATTATGAAATTCAGTTCGCACAGGCAAATGAAATAAGAAAGAAAATGTGGAGAAAATCATTTGTGAAAACGAAACCAAATATTTTCAAAAACATTAATTTCTTACCAGTGTCAAAATCAATAAGCAAAAGTAGACAAGCATACAATGTCATGACGAATAACATTAATCATTTGAAAGAAATTGTCGATCAAGCGTGGGTAAAACATTCAAACGACCGTCTTCATCTTCGTTCCCCAACTGCTCAAGATATGGAAATCCTAATTAAGATATGTTTGATGCCCCTTGCCCTTAAGACTCAGAATGATAGTTTCGCATTTGTTCATGAACTTAAGCAAGAAATGCATGCAGATTTAAAGGTTGAATCTCTTGAAGATGAAATTGATGAACTTGAATCTAATAAGGCAGAATTTTCCAACATGTATGATATGCTTTTACAAGAATGTGTGTCTAAAGATGATATGTGTTCCTAATTGCAATCTTCATCTGATTTAGATGAGATCACTGAATTGCAATGCTTATATCTTCATAAAGTCAGAGAATGTGATTGTCTTGCACAAAATCTTTCTGAACAAACTGAATTTGTAAGTAAAGAGATTTACACTGAGCTTTTACAAAGTTTTGCTAAATTACCAGAAAATCTTTTGAATATATTTTGAGTGGCTTGGGAGGGTTGTGCATTGCATCAATAGGTCCATGAGTCACTTCAATGTTTACCCCCAAAACAATCATCTTGAGTTGATTTTGACCCATATATATTGACACCGGTTTTCTGCCTAAGTGTATAGAGGTCTTCTTTCTTTCAACTCTTTATCCGTACAATTCTATTTTATTCTTCAAAACCCCTTTAGTGCTTACCGAGATTTATGGACTAGACCTTGTTGGGTTTATTCAAGTACTAGCTCCATCTCAGTCCGGCACTGTTCTCTATTTCCTCACCATTTACTCATTTTTATCATACCTAAGGACTCATCTATACTAACAGTGGATAGTCCTTGGGTAGATCCCAATCCTGTTTCTTCTGGCAGGATCATGGAACGAGTACTGTAACGGGAGTGCCCGACCCCAAAAGGGTAGAAGTATTACAAATATGGTGTGACATCAAAGGCATACATAATCATAACACAAGCATAAACAGCGGAAGTCTTAATAAATAACCAAAGGAAAAATAAGTCAACATGACTTAAGGTACATAAGTTCTTAAAGGACAGACATATCCAAACGAAATAACTGAAATAACGAATGTCTTGAAAAGAAACAATTCATATATCAAAACTAAGATCTCTAGGGTAAGTCCACACTCAGCACTCATATCTGAAAGCAACCCCAGCTCCTAGCTTAGATACCTGCCGCAGGAAAAGAAAGTGCGGCTGAGCTTACAAAGCCCAGTGAACAGATATATATAATCGAATGCAAAAGATAACGGAAAATCAAAGGATACGATACAAGGTACAAAGGATATCACAAGACATGATCAAAGGAATACAAATATAAGGTAAGACAAATCAGAAGTCAATTCATAGTGTAAGGTAAGATGAAATCAGAAAATCGAATCAAGTCCAATTACCAAGCCCAAACAAATCATATCATAGTAACCATGGAGTCGCGAGCTCCAAAATTTGTGAAAGACGTGGAATGCACCCAAACATCAGTCACCAAATATACATATATCATAATGTCATAATCCATCGAATACAAAACAAATCTAGGATGCATCCATACGCCCCTTAAACAAATAATAATCTTCATAATGCGCATATAATATCAAATGGGGGACGGCGTGAGAAATCACTCACTCACACATGAGTCATGCCAAAGGTGCATCAATGACACGGCCATGTTACCTTCATGGCTATAAAACAAATAGTGCTTGGTTCTCGAACTGAAGGGTACAAAAGCAAGGTTCATATCAAAGTTCATTTCAAAGGGATCATAGCAAAGGTTCAATGTCAAAGGTTCAAATATCAAAGGTAGCATAGCAGGGTTCAAATAGAACATAATGACAGATCATATAAGAGAACCAAAATAAAAGGCTCAGAGCAAATGTAGCAAATCACATAAGTAATCAAAGATAGAGAGGAATATGTCATGAGAAACCTTAACGATAAGGTCAGATGTCGTGACGAGATAACGGAACAAACGAACAACGCGGTATATCAAAATAATAGTAAAGGAAAATCTGTAACCTTATCCAAGCAAAAGCAGTAAACCAAAGAAAACACCACAGAATAACAAAATCGATATCCTACTTGACCGAACCTAAAGAAATGATTAAGTCCAGAATTACAAAAAACCATTCATTTTAAGTTATACTTTCCATTTTTAGTAACTTTCCATTTTTAGTAACTTTCCATTTTTAGTAACTTTCCATTTTTAGTAACTTTCCATTTTTAGTAACTTTCCATTTTTAGTAACTTTCTATTTTTAGTAACTTTCCATTTTTAGTAATATTCATCATTTGAGATTCTATTAAGTATTTTGAATAGCTTAGGGACTTAATATGTCAACCTTACAAGTTTAGGGTTAAATAATGCACAACTTTCAAATTATATCGGTTTAATATACAAAAGTCAATCAATTTCAAGTTAAAAGTGTAATATCAAAGTTTCACATTTTATTCAGATAATACCTTCCATTTTTCTGTATTTACAAGTCAAACCCTAATAATTTTACATAATTTAACATATTTTAGCCCTTTTGGTTTATCAATTAAATTAAACCATTATCTATTAATTATCCATAATTACAAAACAAGCCCTTATGATTCAATAAATGACAAAATCATAACTTTAAACATTAAATACTAAACACACCATATACTTTTCAGAATTTACAATTTTAGTCCCCTATTTTTAATTAATTAATTTCTAATTACTTATTTATATGTAATAAACATTTTAATCCAAAATAATATCATATGAACATATTATACCCCCAACTTATTATACAGAATATATAAATATAATAACATGTCTAAAATAGACCCATAGTTTCAGAAATTACAAAACAAGTCCATATACTTAAAATAGCAAATCGTATAACAAATAAATCACTAAAATCCTAATTATAATTTTTTCCCAATCACAAACATAAATATTTCCCAATCATTGGCATTAATTCACCTGGAAAAAATAGCAAAACCCTAACCCTAATTATATTCTTCCTTTTTCCCTTTAATTCGAAATACGGCAACAATGATAAATCCCCAATAATTATTAGAATCCTTCTAAATTATTTCCAACAATTTATCTGAGTTATACGTATATGAAAAGCCTTAATAAAAATGATAAAATCAATTTGTACAAATATTATTTGATCTGATTTCATACTTAGCTAAACCTATAGGGTTTCTAACATGTTTTAATTTATAAAATCAAAATAACATGCATGATAATTTTTCTCATGCATAGAACGAATTAATATGATGAAAATTGAGATACAAAAATACCTTTGATGATTCTTGATGATTTAATGAATTTAAAGAATTCGGTTGAGTATTTCGAACCAAAACAATTACCCCGATTGAACCAAGCCTTAAACAATCTTTCCAATATTTTTCCCACGATCCTTGACCTTCAAAACACCTTAGAAAATTCATCTCAACCCTAGAAATATTTTTATGCCGCCACTTTGATTTTTTTAGGGTTCGGTGTATTTGTTTTTAGGTTTATCAAAATGAAAATGCATAAAAGAAATATACTAGGGATTTTGGCCGAGTATAATGGCTTTCAAATAGATAAAATTTCCAAAGAAAAAAAATTCTAACTTGCAATATTTATTTTGTAATTATCCTTAATTAATTTGCTTTAATTTGTATTATATAAATAAATAAATATTAATAATTTCGGCAAAATACATATATATATAAGTATTAATTATTTTTCTTACATAATATAAGATATTTTAATCTTACAAAAATTTCATAATTGTCACATGTTGCATTTTTATAATTTCTAACATTTAAATGAATTTTATTTAAGCTTTTATGAAATTTTCTTGCATTAGGGGTATTTTGGTAATTTTACACTTGTTGAGATTTTTAGGTTTTACAACTTCTTCCCCTCTAAAAAAAAATTTCGTCCTCGAAAATTGAAATGAACCGGAATGAAAACGAAATGAGAACGAAACGAAAACATACCGAACTAGACAAAGAAATGAGGATAACTAGCTCGCATAGACTCTTCGGTCTCCCAGGTAGCCTCACGCTCTGGGTGATTCTTCCAAAGAATCTTCACAAAAGGAATAACTTTGTTTCTCATGACTCTCTCTTGCCGATCCAGAATGGATTCAGGTTCCTCGGACAAAGACATATCAGGCTGAATCTGATCAAAAGGATAAGATGCGACATGCAATGGATGATAATGGTATCCCCTCAAAAGAGATACATGAAAGACATCGTGAACGTGCGATAACTGCGAAGGAAGCGCCAGACGATACGAAACCTCTCCAATATGTTCCAAAATCTCAAACGGACCAATAAATCGAGGACTGAGCTTGCCCTTGATCCCCAAACGTTTAACTCCTCTTAATGGCGAAACCTTCAGAAATACACGATCTCCAACTTGAAACTCTAAGTCACGTCGATGCTTGATAAGTGTAGAATACACATATCTATTTATGCTTAAAAAGGCCCAAATAAACCCAAAACGGATCAAAAATGGAAAAAATGTGCTTGTA
>BQNB010095193.1:0-25929 GCA_026074375.1 Tanacetum coccineum
CATAGTCCTAGACATCTCTTGTAAAGTCCTATTATTTCTTTCTACTACCCTATTTGATTGTGGAGTATGTGGATCCGAGAAGTTATGAGTAATACCTTATGCATCACAATAAGCTCTGAATTGTACTTCATTATCAAATTCACGACCATGATCCATTCTAATAGCTATTATAAAACTACCTAGTTAGTTTTGAATTTTCCTACTTAATATTTTAAATTTATCAAAAGCTTCATTTTTAGTTTTTAGAAATCTAGTCCATGTATACCTAGAATAATCATCCACTACTACTAAGGTGTATAAATTATCTCCATAGCTTTTAATTGCCGATGGACCAAATAAGTCCATATGTAATAATTCTAAGCATCTTTTAGTGGAAACCATATTTTTAGCTTTATGACTTGCATGAGATTGTTTCCCAATTTTACCAGCATCACAAAAATGTTTATCATATTTTAGCTTAGGTAAGTTTCTAATTAATTCTTTTGATGACAACGATTGAATTAAACGCATATTTGCGTGACCAAGTCTTCTATGCCATAAGGTAGAGTTATCCACTACCGTGGCGAGACATAATTTGTCTTGAGACTTATTTCTTAATTTCATTACGTATAAATCATTTTTCCTAATACCATTTCCTATGATTTTACCATCTTTAATTATTTCACTACCTTCTTCTATGAATATGAGTTGACACTTATTGTCACAAATTTGACTGACACTAAGTAAGTTAAAAGCTAAGTTATCTACTTGTTCTACATTAGATATAGTAAGAGAGTCATTAGAGATTGTACCGTTGCCTATGATTTTTCCTTTTAGGTTACTTCCAAAAACAACATTACCTCCGTCGTATGCTTTGTAGGTAGAGAATAAACTCTTGTTACCGGTCATATGTTTGGAGCAACCACTATCTTTGATCCTCTTATGCGGTTCCAAGCATGTTCTCAAGCATACCTATTTCAACAAAAACAAATTCAAGCGTTTGGTCCCCAATTTCTCATGGGTCTGAAAATGTTAATGTTGCACATCCTTGAATTTGTTGCAATTGATTGGGATATTGAAATGGGATACAATTTCCCATATGTAAGAAGCCTTGATTTTGTTGGTTGTTCCAATTTATAGGGTAGAAGTTTTGATGAATTGGTTGTCTAGAGTTTCTCTTAGATTGAGGTCTGTTGTATCTTGGTTGAGAAGAGATGTTTCTTCTAGGTGAAGGTGTTTTTGGTCTAGACTCGGTTTTGACATAACCTTGATGGTTTTAAAGACAGTTTCTTTAACTCATCAATGCTATTATGTATTAGTTTATTCCTAGTAATAATAAAATCCGATCTAGAAGACATAGGTGGACTAAAAACATGTTCTGTCCCTTTTTCACCATAGGCGCGACTCACGGATCCATGTAAGGTAGATCCGTGCACCTTTATGGTGGATCCGTCCGTCGCTTTTTCAGCAGATGATCCAACGAAACTCATGTTTTTAGTTCCGCTTGTTGACGCTTTACTATTATCAAATCGTAGACCTATTTTACAACTATGTGACTTTTGATTATTTTATTCTCTAAGTGAATTAGTGCTTTTAACAAATTTAACAAATTTAACTTGAGTTTCTTTAAGTTTGGCGTTTTTCAATTTAAGTTCTTCACATGACTTACACGCAATCTCAATTTCTTTACTTCTCTCAAGTTTCTTAATTTTCTCATTTAATTCTAAAATTTATTTTTCTAAAAGATCTCTTTTAGTTTTCAAAATTTTATTCTCGTGAATCATTTTTAAGCTAATTTCACATAAGCTATCGTATTCTATTTGCATATGTTCATTATCAAGAGAAGATTAATTGTCACTATAGCAAGAAGAGTTAAGAGTTACCTCATTCAACGATTGAGCCATGAGACAAGTTTCATCGTTGGTTTTGTCTTCAGCGTCATTTTTGCTATCGCTCTAAGAACCTCCAATTAAGGCCTTTTGATCTTTGTTGCGAGATGGTTTTGGACAATCGCCAATGAGATGATTTGGATCACCGCATCTAAAACATTTCCGGTCACTATTTCCTTTCTTCTCATCTCTTTGTCGAAATGATTTCTTTTCTTCTCTTGGTTGCCTAACAAATTTACCCTTTCTTCTAAAGAACTTTTTAAAGTTCCTTACGGCCATAGCATATTCTTCGTCATCGCTTCCGGATGTCGAAGTTTCATCATCACTAGACTCTTTCTTAGCTTTTAAGCCAATGAACTTAACTCTTTCCTTCTTGCCTCTATAAATTTAGGATTCTTTGTTTATGACTACTTCATGTAATTTTAGATTGCCGATAAGCTCGTCTAGATCTAGTGATGACAAATCTTTCAATTCTTCAATCGCCATGACCTTTGCTCTCCATTTAGGATGTAGAGCTATAAGAAACTTCCTTAGATAGTTCTTGCTAGAGAAACCTTCATCAAGAGCTTTAAGACTAGTAATAATAGTGTTAAATCTAGCAAAACCGCTATCAATAGATTCTTCTTCAAGGATAGTAAATTGTTCATATTGTTGAACAAGAAGATCAATTTTATTATCCTTTACTTGGCTATTACCTTGATGTGTGATTAACAACGATTGCCAAATATCTTTAGCCGTTTTACACATAAAAATTCTTTCATATTCCTTTTTAGGTAAAGCATTATAAAGAACCATTTTAGCTTCATTATTTTTAGCAAGTTTCTTTTTAAGATCGTCGGATTGTTCTTCAAAAGGAACAACCTCTAAAATTTGGGTAACTTCATTTTTGGCAACCGGTGGAAAATCACCATTCAAGATAATATGCCAAAGATCTAAATCTTTTGCTTTCACATAAGTTTCAAATCTATTTTTCCAATATATAAAATGATCACTTTCAAAAAGAGGTGGTCTTTGCATAGATTGCCCTTCTAGATATTTATCCGAATCCATAGATCGATTCAAGCTTTAATGTACAATATATGTTAAAGATCTTGGGTGACCTTGGCTTCTGATACCAATTGTGGAAACTAGAAGGGGGGATGAATAGTTTTTATCGTTTTAAAATAAAACTTAGATTATTGACTTATGTGAACTCAAGCGATATACACAAGTGTATATGATAGCGATGCGATAAGTAAATAAGTAATCTACGAAATATGAACAAGTAAAGATAAGAAAGATCAACCGATGAGACAATGATATATAGTTTGGTTCTGGCTACGAATGCTATCTTTCTCCCTACTCCACTCACCCCAAGTACCAACTTGAGAGTTATCTTCTCTAGGGCTTCATGCTACCCCGCCCCCCTCTTAGGCAAAGAAAACTATACACGTCGCTTACACTTTTTCCGGTACTAAGCTAAATACCGAGTTCTACTTCGAGATAGAACCAATCTAACACACTATGTATTTTGTGGCCTAAATACTAACCTATCTTACACATATGATACACATAACACACAACACAAGATATACAAAATAAATGATTATCACAAACGTGATGACACAACTAAACTACTAACACTTGAAGCTTGACGTCTTCGTGAGTGTTCTTCACTAAAGAGTGGAATGAGTTGATCACTTGTAATGGATTATGTAACAAGTATAATGATCAAAGAATATACAAAAGATAAAATATGTGTGTAAAAATATTTGTCAAGGGATATTAGTAAGTCGATTCACGTTATAGAACGGATAGTTTGGGTTTTTTGGTCGTTGGTGTGTTTGTTGGTGGCTGGCCTCGGTTGTATTGTTTGTTTGGTTCTGTAGTTTGTGAGTTGTATGGATCGGAATTTGGTGTTGTGTGTTGGTTTGTGTCTTTTGTGGGGTGGGGGTGTTCGAGTGGTTCTGGGTGGTGTGATTGTGGTGGGATTGGTTGGACGTTATTACAGTGTGGATTTGATTTTTATGGATGGTGATGGGATTATGTGAATGGAATTAGTGATGTTAGGTGAGTTAGTTATTTGTGGTTTGGTTATTGTCTCTTTTATGTAGGATGGTACATGCTGCATATTGTGGATTTTTATTGTCTTGAGTGTTCTTTAGGTTTGCTGGTGTGGAATGGTCAGGAGTTCTGTAAGTGTATCAGTTTTAATAATATATAAATTTGTAACCTAATTTCATAATTAAAATATTTTTACAACCAAGAATAAAATATTAATAATTTATATAACATCTCTTGTTATTCAAAGGAACCATTTCTAAACTTGGGTTTCTTAGTTTCTAGCAACTGGTGGATAAATCACCATTCAAGATATATGCCAAAGATCTAAATCTTATGCTTTTACATAAAGTTTCAAATCTATTTTTCCAATTGATAAAATGATACTTTCAAAAAAGAGGTGATCTTTGCATAGATTTCCCTTCTAGATATTTATCCAAATACGTAGATCGATTCAAGATTTAATGTACAATATACGTTAAAGATCTTGGGTGACCTTGGCTTTTGATACCAATTGTAGAAACTAGAAGGGGGGTTGAATAGTTTTTACTGTTTTAAAATTAAAACTTAGCTCGTCGACTTATGTGAATTCAAGAGATATACACAAGTGTATATGATAGTGATGCATAAGTAATAAACAATATATCGAGTGTAGGAAACAAGAAAGATAAAACGGATACACAATGATTTATAGTGGTTGGCTACAAAGCTTCCTCTTCGCCCCCCCCCCCCCCCCCCCCCCCCCCCCCCCCCCCCCCCCCCCCCCCCCCCCCCCCCCCCCCCCCCCCCCCCCATACTCCACTCTTAAGTACACAACCTGAGAGTTTTAGCTTTATATATGTCAACAAGCTCCTTTTAGGCGAAGAAAACCGTACACGTCGTTTACACTTTTTCCTGTACTAAGCTAAATACCGAGTTCTACTTCGAGATAGAACCAATCTAACACACTATGTATTTTGTGGCTTAAATATTAACCTATCATACACATATGATACACACAACACACAACACACAACACAAGATATATGTTGGGTTTAAAGGACTTAAAGATGATTCTTAGAGTTAATACTACTCAAGTATATATTAGTGCTGACAAGCATAACTTAGTGCTGCTGGTAATATTAATGAAAATTATGCTAAGTAGTTAGTACTGGTAGTATAAAGTTACTACTGCTAGTTACTATTGTTAGTATAATTAGTACTGTTAGTATAAAGTTAGTGCTGCTAGTAGAAGTTAAGACTGCTCAGAGATGAAGACTAAAAATATACTAAGTAGTTACTACTGCTAGTACTAAAGTTAGTACTGCTAGTGTATGTTAGTACTGCTAGAGTAAACTTCTAAGTAGTTAATACTGCTTGTGCTCAGTTACAACTGCTGAGTAATTACAACTGCTGGAAGGATTAATGCTGTCAGAGATGAGATCAAAGACATATTAGAGAAGAGATAAAGGTTGATTGAAGAACAAGAATACTTATGAAGATAAGTATCAATTATATGTAAAGAAGATATGTATAAACTTATTTATTTAAGAGATTATGTTTACTTATAGAAAAGATCATAATTATTAGTTTTACACATCAGTTTTTATATTAGTATTCATAGTTTGCATAGCAATCATAGTTAGTATTCATAGCTATTTTGTAATTCAAAATAGTATTCAATATATTAAAAGTTTGGTAAAGATCTTGTTTTTACTGTTTCATTGTTCTTCTTAGTATTACAAACTAGATTCCGCATAGTTTGTGATATTCTCAATCTTAGTTTCTACTATAGTTGTCTTGGATTTATCCAATATAACTAAGCTTTAACAAGCTAAGTAAGATCTGTCAAGAAGGGATCAACAAGTGGTATCAGAGCTTGTTGAGAAACTCTGAATAAGAAGAACACTATATCTACACAAGATCTCATAATCAAAGAGAAGATGGAATCACAGTCAGAAACTACCCAAACAGTGTCTACATTAAAACTTCCTATACTCAAAACAGGAGACTATGATCTATGAAGCATGAGAATGGAGCAATATCTTACTCACACTGATTATGCTCTTTAGGAAGTTATTATGAATTGTGATGCACCTGCTGTTACATCAGCTAGTGCTAAAGGTCATATTCCTTCTAAAGCTGCTAAACAAAAGCTAGCAAGAAAGAATGAATTAAAAGCAAAAAACACTCTGTTGTTGGCCATTCCTGATGAGCACCTATTAAAGTTTCATGGAATCAAGGATGCAAAGACCTTATGGGAAGCAACAAAGGCCAGGTTTAGAGGCAATAAAGAATCAATGAAAATGCAAAAAACCATTCTGAAGCAGCAATATGAGAATTTTGCTGCTTAAGTTCTGATGGATAGATTTTTAAAAACATATATGATGATTTGGTTTTTTAGAAAAAACTCATTAGCTAATTGGAAATTCATGGTGAAGTTATCTCTCAGGAAAGATGCAAATCTGAATTTGACTGAGAGTCCTACCATCATCTTGTGAACATATTGATTTAATAATGAGAAACAAATTGAACTAGACTCATTAAGCATGGTGATTTGTTATATTAAATTTGAAGGTGTATGGGTATGATCTGTGTTTTAAAGTCCAATCATGCTCAAGCTTAAACTCTCAGAATGTGGCTTTTGTATCTTCAAAAAACACTAGCAGTACTAATGTGGATTATTTGAGTGACACATTTGGTCTAGTTAACTAAATATAAGTCTTAAGTTAACCAAGTTAGTTTGTGAAAACGTTTTCTGATGAGAAATCATTTTATAAATTAAGTCCCATATTCAAGGTCAAATCATTTCCAACACTTATAAGTTATTTTTCAACTATTCGAGTAGTCAACTTTATTATCATTGGTAAAACAAAAATTATTTTCAAAATTGTTAAAGTCTATTTTCTTTCTGATTATTTGAACACTACTCTAATCCCCGTGGAACGACTTGGTCTTACCTAAAAAGATTATACTACATACGTGGGTAATATATAACAACCTGAAATTTTCATCAATGCAAAATCAACCTATTTTATTATGATCACATTTATACGGTGAAAGTTTTTGCTTTAATACATTACTTGCATCTCAATATGCAAAATAGCTTGCATATCTAAAGTTAACGAGCTCACGCAACCTATCTTCGTCAATCCTACCTACATTTATGTCAAGCAAACATCATAACATGTCAAGTCAATATCTTAATATCATTTTTACGAAGTACATTACTCATATAATATACCATCTGCAACGTTATATCAAAACGGGCTTTAAACCATTATCATATACCTCTAAACCCTAATTCCATGAAAGGTTAATATCTAAAGTGAATGTACAAGCTGCTAAGACACATGTACAAGTAATATAACATCTCATTTGAATATACATTCCCTCCAAATTAAGCTACAAGTCATTAAAGCATAATGTACAAGTCATTAATGCACGATATTCAAAATAGCCGTTTTACCACAGTTTTCATAAGGAATCCTGTATAATCTATCAAGTACAAGTTACAAGCAAATTATATACTTCATTTACAATCCATATTTATCCTCATTTTATGAAATTACAAGAAACCAAAGTCAGAAACCCTAACCCAAGTTATAGAGTAACCCGAGACCCGTTTATTGATTTTTATCTGTTTAAAACCTCAACCAACACTCAAATAAGTTGTAATAACTTATTTTACAACATTACCAATCATATTCTATAATCATTTCAACATTTCATTTTGATTATACATGAAATAAATCCAAGAAACCCTAAACGTGCCCTAATGTGAACTATTGACCCGTTTACTCGTTTCCACCCATTAAAAACCCGTACCACCAATCAAATCTTGTTATTAACTCTTAATACAAGTCTTGCAATCCATAATCTATCATAATAACACAAGTGATACTCGAAATGCAAACACAAAAACTCAATTCGTTCCCTATTGAGACCGCGACCTCCATTTTTTCATTTTGACCCAATCTAAAACTTTCCATTGCAAACAAGCACCATGGTGACTAACCTACTTGATCCCTAAGCAGCTTACAAGGTTCTCTTTGAGTTCCATGGCCAAAATCAAGCCACAACTTCTCCTTGTTGGCTCATTTCAGCCGCGACACCACAAGCACCAAAACTAACCTCCACATCACCTCTCTACCACCCTAGACCCTCCATATCACCCTTGTAGACTCCCTAACTCAGATATTACAGAAATAAGACACCTCACCCCCTCACCTTGGCCTCCAAGTTTCGAAATAAGTATAAATAGGGGTGTAAACCCTTCATTTCAACTCATCCCCCACTTCCTCCTCTATAACCCATCATAGTAGCAATCCTTTGCTCAAAGAAGATCCTAAGAGGTCCTAAGAAGTCTCAAGAACAGAAGTGAAGCAAAATAAACCAAGAAAAGAAGCCCGGGAGTCGTTATTCTAGGCGTACGAAGCTAAAAGTCCTGATTTCAACCCGTTTCCAAGCTATAAGCTCAAACCCAGGTTCTATGATCTTCATACCTGCTCCTACACTCTTATAATGTTCATATGATCCTAAATATACTCTTGTTAAAGTTTTATAACTCAATTCATACTCATTTTCCATTTTGATCCAAAACCGTACACCCGAAACCCTAATTTTATGTTTTTCTTAAAACTAAATGTTATAATGGTTAAATATTGTTATAATCTATCCTAACATGCTTAAATAATGTTAATATAACAACTTTATCAAGTCTTGAAGGAATTTGAACTTAAAACCCGCGCGTTTACGTTTTAAAACCCTAATTCGACCCGTTTTGATTATGCTATAACGAATCGTTAATTTAAACTTTCGTTACGTTAAACCTTCATATTTTAGCTTATATTAATAAGCTATAACCTGTAATATACTTTTCATATTGAAAAATATCATTATTATGGATTTTGGACTTGTTTTGTAAATATTATCCATGCAAGGGGTATATATCGTAACTTTCTGAAACTTATAACTAAAAGGACTAAAAATGTCATTTTATCAAAGTTATAACTATAGGGGTCTATTATGTCACTTTCCAAAGTGCAAGGTTTACTTTGTACATCTTTTAAACTTGAAGGACCAAACTCGTAAAAGTGCAAACTCCAAGGGTATATTTTGCCATTTTTCATTCTTAAGGGTCTAAAATGTAACATTTTGAAAAAGTATAAAAACATGTTTAAAACCTTACAAGAAATAACTTTAATTAACGCTTGTCGTGCTTATCATTTCCAAATATTGATCAAAACGCTTAAAACTGATTATATCGTATCACAATACTAGGGAGCTTCATATTAAGGGGTTTCATCTTGGTATTACGTTCTGACTGAGTTGTTGGGTTTACGATTTAAAGTGCCCTAGCTCCTCAAACGTTTACTGAATGACCTCTGAATTATGATGGCCCGAACGGTGATACAATAATTCCAAACTTTCCAATCAAACTCATAACAATATTAAACTCTTAGACTTGACATATTTACTCAGGTTGCGTGACGTGGCTGTTTACTATCATTTTGCTATATCAACATTCCCTGTTAAGATTGTGATAAGTTCGTCAGCTTTATTTTGGAATATTTATTACAACTACCTATCAGATGAGTTCATAGCCTCGCATTTCAATATTTCAAAGGTTTTATAAACCCGCGAGGGGGATACATGCTATAGACCATGAATGCAATTGTTTTCTGTATGCTATTCTGATTTACAAATGCCTAAGTAACTATTACCTTTGAAGTTCCCCAATATCAGAACCCGTTAATTACTACTATGGATGGAGCGCGATGTTGTGAATAGAATCTAATTGGGTTGGACTCCCCGTTGTGTACCAGTCATACCGGTAACCAATTGCACATCATTAGAATATAATTGTGGGTGTTTTGGGCAAGAGCACCCATTAGGGCTATAACGTATCAAATATATCCCAAGCTTCAGAATTCATAGCTAATGACATAAATATTTGTTTAAAACGGTGTATAACAACGTAACCCAATATCAAATTTGCATTCAATCTATTATAACTGAAAACCTATGAATATCACTCAACCTTTGTGTTGACTTTTTAACATGTTTATCTCAGGTAATTAAGCAACTTATGGCATGGACTCGGAGTGGGCATGGATTTGAAGATGGCTAAATTGTTATCATTCAACTTAATTACATTTTCTTTAGATTCTGGAACCTTTGCACAATAATGAATTTTTGTAATAAACTCCGATTTAAGGAATGATAAGTACATTTTTCCAAAACGTCTCTTTTGAGTCATTTTCTATGATTATGAATGTTGTACTATGAAGTAATACCCAAGATTAGCTTCCACTGATATATGTAAAAATGGGGGTGTTACAGATTGGTATCAGCGCCATGGTTATAGAGAACAAGGTCAAAAACCTTAACTATAACCACATTACTTTTCTTTTCTAGCCATCAAAGTCCTTTGTGCCACTACATTCCGGATCCGTATGTAAAGATACATAATTATTATACTATATTAATATCAAAAATAATTATGTTATTTACAACTGGGTTATTACAGAACGATGTTTCCCCTAACACTCTACATTCGCTATTGAGCAGAAAGATGCTTTTTCCTCTATGAATATTCTTAACTATACTTCGGTCTTATCGGATTATTTCCCAGCTTCATCGGGAAGCAGTTCTTTAAACTCCTCGAAAAACTCTGAAGATTATATGATCCCACCAGTATTCTTACCTTTCTACAATAATCCTTGTTTAAAGGACGTACAAGCATTTTATGCTAAGAAATCACCTATTTCAAAACCAGATCCTATTACTCCACCAGCTATTTTGACTCCATCTCCGGTATTACCACCATTACTACTATTTGATCCCCGATATTTCTTTGTTCCTGAAGACTAATTACCACCTCAGAATAAATCCATTCCTTCCTCAACTACTGGCGTTATCTAATTCATCTCAGGAATACAAACTTTGTAATTTGGTATCACCATCTTTCTCAGTTTATACTCCTACCCCACCTTAAATATTTGAAATAGGAAAAAGTTCAATTAAGATGCATCTGAAACATCATGAGGAAAGCAATCGAAGATATTTTGAATTACTTAGATGAACTCTCTTTTCACCGCATTGAGAAAATGGAAGAAGGACGTATTAATGATAGAATGAATCATACGAAGACAATGGTAACAACTAAAGACCTAACTTAAAGAATCCCCCCCCGTAACTTAGAATTCGAACTTCAAAAGAAGCAGTTAGCGCAAAATTATAAGATTGCCTTTGCCACTACATAATTTCCAATCTTGAACAAGTCATTGAGGAGATCCAATCTCGTCACCAAACAGACCAGGAGGATCTTTAGGATGTCATCTATCGGCTCAAAATCAACAAACTATCAGACTAGTTATAAGCTTTATCCTAGCCACGGGATGTGTGATATAAATAAAAACACTTGTCAAATCTTGACTATATACAGTAAAAAAGGCCAAGTTATTATGAAGAACCCGATACGTTACCTTATTGTTCCAAGCTTATATCTCTTCCTCATCAACTTTATCATCATCATTATCTCTGACTTCATCATTTATGAAACATACCATAAACTCTAAGTGCATAAAATTCATTACTCTTTAAGAATTTTAAGCATCACATTTTCTTTTATTGCCTTTCAAAACTTGTGATATCATTCTTATTACGTGTTCTCTTATGTTGATAGAATTCCTCCCAAAAGGACATCAACATCTGAAACACCGGCCATAACTTTGGCTGCCATCTGGCAACTAATTACTGATGGTATTACCGCCGCTCTGGAAGCACAAGCTGCTACCATGGCAAATGCCGACAAATCCCAATAGGAACACTGGACCAAGAGAAATTCCCGTAGCAAAAAGATTAAACTACAAAGAATTCATAAGTTGTCAACCTTTCTACTTCAATGGTACGAAAGGAGCAGTTGGCCTCATTCGCTGGTTTAAGCGGACTAAATTGGTATTTTCTCATAGCAATTGTGCCGAGGAAAACAAAGTGACATTTGCTACTGGTACCCTAACCGATGATGCCCTATCCTGGTGGAATGCATATGCTCAACCTATTGGAATAGATCAAGCCAATCAACTCACTTAGACAGAATTGAAAAGGCTCTTAACCAACAAATATTACCCTCGAACTGAAGTCAAGAAGATGGAAGATGAATTTTACAACTTGGTTGTAAAAGGAAATGATCATAAGACTTACATTAGGAGATTCCAGGAATTAGCCGTCTTATGCCTAAACATGGTACCAAACACAGAGAAACTTATGGAAGCTTCATCCAAGTGGATAACCCAAAGGTATTGAAAGAAATGTTACTGCCTCGAAGCCCAACTTTGGATGAAGCCACCAACATAGCCTAGAGGTTAATGGATCAGATAATAAGGCATGATTATGTGCAAGAAACCAATAATCACAAACGAAAGCTTGAGGATAAGAGAAACATCATCAACAACAACAACTATCAGAATAACTATAACAACAACCGTAACAATGATTACCACTAACAACAGAATAGAAGGCAAGAAACCTTCAGGACTTATGCTACCACCAATGGGTATACTGGAATTGTCCCCTGTGTGAAAGGTGCACCCTGCATCACATAGGACCCTGCACTGTCAAGTGTCGGACTTGCAACAAGGTAGGTCATCTGACCAAGAATTGCAGAAATAAAAGACCAACCACTAGAAACAACCTACAATCAGTATCCATAACTTGTAATGTCTGTGGAGAGAAAGGACATTATGCAAATCGGTGCTCAAAAGCAAACAACAAGGCCACATGACGGCGTACTTAGAGACAAGTATACTTTTTACTCTAGAAACAACTCTCGAAGATCTTCAAGTTCATCACCAAAATCTTCTGAAACACACTTCATAAGTTTGAAAACCCCAAACATCAAGCTACAATCCTTGTTATTTGTTGCTTTTATCCTACTACGAGACACGTAGTATAAGTGTCAACTCTTTTAAAAGTTTCATATGTAAAGTTATCTATGGAATAATAAAGTGTTGATTCCGTTACATCTTGTTATCTAGTGATATCAAAACTCGACATCATTTGTCAATTCCATTAATTCTATCATATATACTCTCCTCATAACTTTGAAACATAAATTATCATCCTCGACTATATGGGCGTCAGTACAATTAATATTTTTCTTACCTTTCATGATCATATCATTTCTATACATTACCGTTTTGATATCATGTTTTTATGCTTAGGTAAGAAAAATTATGATCATCTTATTGAAATGAATTAGGACGCTTCTTCATTTGAATAAAGAAATTATAAATCTCCGAACTATGAATTTATAAATTCTTAGTTACAAGGATTTAGACGCTTCTCTTTGTAAGTGACAAATTATTAATAAGTAGGCTTAAGTATATAGCATACGTACAAACAAGTTTCTTTCAATCTATTTGTACAAATAATTCCTTTTCTTCACTTATCATTATCATTATTACCTTTATCATTTTTTCATTTCTAAATATGTATCCCACATGATTAGCAACTCTCTTACAATTCAAAATCATTCCTTGACATCTCTCCGGCATTCGACTAAATCTCAGGACGAGATTTCTGTAAGGGATGGAGACTATAACAACCCAGAATTTTCATCAAGTGCAAAATCAACCTATTTTATTATGATCACAATTGTACGAGGAAATTTTTTGCTTTATTACATTACTTGCCATTTCAATTTCTCAATATGCCAATGTAACTGCATAACTAAAGTAGACAAGCTCACGCACCTACCTTATGCCCATCTATAATTATTTATATGTCAAGAAAACAACATAACATGTCACGTTAATATCCTAATATCATTATTGCAAAGTACATTACTCATATAATGTACCATTTGCAAAGTTATATCAAGACGGGCTTTAAACCATTATCGTATACCTCTAAACCCTAATTCCATGAAAGGTTAATATCTAAAGCGAATGTACAAGCTACTAAAGCATATATACAAGTCATATAACATCTCATTTGAATATACTTTCCCTCCAAAATAAGGTACAAGTCCTTTAAAGCATAATGTACAAGTCATTAATGCACTGAATAAAAAGAAATTTAAAAAAAAAAAAAAATAAATTTTTTAAAAGAAAAAAAAAAAATAATTGAAGAATATTAATTTTTTAAAAAAAAGAAAAAAGATATTCAAATAGCCATTTTACCTCTGTTTTCCCAAGGAATCTTGTATAATCCATCAAGTACAAGTTACAAACAAGTCATATACTTCATTTACATTCTATAATCATCCTCATTTCATAAGATTTCATGAAATGAAACCTAGAAACCCTAACCCGAGCAAAATACTAAACCATGACCCGTTTCTCGATATTTATCCATTTTAAACTTCCACCAACACTCAAATAAGTTGTAATAACTTAATTTACAACATTACCAATCATATTCAATCATTATTTCATCATTTCATTGCAAGTATACACGAAATAAATCCAAGAAACCCTAAACGTGCCCTAATTTTGACTTGGGACCCGTTTACTCGTTTTCACCCATTTTAAACGAACCACTAATCCAATAATGTTGTAAACTCATAATATAAACTTTATAATCATTAATCCATCATTACTAATCAAGTATACTCAAAATCTAAGCAAGAAAACCCTAATCGAATTCAAATCTGACCCGCGACACCTTTTTCTCCATTTGACCCATTTAAAACACTAACCATGAAATCAAGCACCTCCATGACACACCTTATTCATCCAAAAGCAGCTTACCCACCTACTTGAACCATTTCTTGGCCAAAAATCAAACCACATCACCCTCTTTGTCACCATAGCAGCCGCGGCTGAGATAAGGCCACAAAGCACTCCCACAATCTTCCACCTTGCATCATAGCCACTTCAAGTCATCTATTAGCTTGTCCTAATCATCTCCCACCCATCTTTAGCTTATTCACAAAGTTTCTTAGCCTCCAAGGGTTACTAACACTATAAATAGGTGCATACACTCTTCATATCAACTCATCCCCCACTTCCTCCTCTATAACCCTTAATAGCAGCAATCCTTTGCTCAAAGAAGATCCTAAGAGGTACTAAGAAGTCTCAAGAACATAAGTAAAGCAAAAGAAACCAAGAAAAGAAGCCCGAGAGTCGTTATTCTAGGCGTACGAAGCTAAAAGTCCCGATTTCGACCCGTTTTCAAGCTATAAGCTCAAACCCAGGTTCTGTATGTTCCAATTCTGCTCCTACACTCTTATAATGTTCATATGATCCTAAATAAACTCTTGTTAAAGTTTTATAACTCAATTCATGCTCATTTTCTATTTTGATCTAAAACCGTACACCCGAAACCCTAATTTTATGTTTTTCTTAAAACTAAATGTTATAATGGTTAAATGTTGTTATAATCTATCCTAACATGCTTAACTAATGTTATTATAACCACTTTATCAAGTCTTGAAGGAATTTGAAATAAAAACCTACGCATTTTCGTTATAAAACCCTAAAATGACCTGTTTTGATTCTAGCCTAGTGAATCGTTATTTTAAACTTTCGTTACGTTAAATCTTCATATTTTAGCTTATATTAATAAGCTATAACCTGCAAATATTACTTTTCATATTGAAAAATATCATTATTATGGATTTTGGACTTGTTTTGTAAATATTATCCATGCAAGGGGTATATATCGTAACTTTCTAAAACTTATAACTAAAAGGACTAAAAATATCATTTTATCAAAGTTATAACTATAGGGGTCTATTATGTCACTTTCCAAAGTGCAAGGTTTACTTTGTACATCTTTTAAACTTGAAGGACCAAACTCGTAAAAGTGCAAACTCCAAAGGTATATTTTACCATTTTTCATTCTTAAGGGTCTAAAATGTAACATTTTTAAAATGTATAAAAACATGTTTAAAACCTTACAAGACATAACTTTAATTAACGCTTGTCGCGCTTATCATTTCCAAATATTAATCAAAACGCTTAAAATCGATTATATTGTATCACAATACTAGGGAGCTTCATATTAAGGGGTTTCATCTTGGTATTACGTTCTGACTGAGTTGTTGGGTTTACGATTTAAAGTGCCCTAGCTCCTCAAACGTTTACTGAATGACCTCTGAATTATGATGGCGCGAACGGTGATACAATAATTCCAAACTTTCCAATCAAACTCATAACAATATTGATACACAATAAAATATACTAATAGTATTTCCAAAAGAGCAATTAAGAACTTTCCTAAAGTCTCCCTTAAGAAAAGCTCACTCTAAAAAGATATATATAATATATAATATGTATATTTAACCGGGAAGAATGATCACCCGGGTCGTTTCCCCAACGACTTGTGAAATTGAAACCTTGCTTTAGCTTGGATTATGATTTGAATGAGAGAAAAGATATTTTTGAGTATCTATAACTACTAAATAAAAGCAACAATTAAAATGAAAAATTAAAAGCAATTAAACACTTAACAATTAACGGGAAACAAATAAAACGCGAAAGTAAAGCAAATACACTAAAATTAACTCCTAAAAATGCAAACTAAATTCCTAAACCTAAAATAGGACAAAAGAAAATTTTAAGAATAAGAAAAACATTTTTTTGATTATTTTTGAATTTTTTTTATGTATTAAAAACTATTTTAATCTAATTAAATTCTAAAAAATAGCAAATTAAGTTCTAAAAATTGAGAAAAATGATTTTTAAACTTAGAAAAGTCTAAAATAACATAAAAACTAAGAAAACTATTTTAAACTATTTTTAAAATTAAAATCCTATTTTTAAACTTAAAATTAAAAGCTCAAAAATGAAAATTGTAATCTAAAAGGTGTAAAAATGAAATCACTGATTGTAAACCTATAAGTATTTATTATAATGCTAAAAATTATTTTTTTGTATTTTTCTGAAAATTATTTCTATTTTTTATGATTTTTCTAAAATTTAAACTTAAGAAAAATGATAAAAATTAATCTACTTAATGAAAAATTACCAAAAATTCAGGAAAAATCTAAAAAGGAACAAAGTTTACTAGAAAAATGAAAGGAACAATACAACTTAACAAATAAGCTGTAAAAGCCCTAGAATAAGCTACGGCTTATTATAAAGATCTTAAAAGGAAAATGACTATAAGTATTAAATGTGGGGAAAGGCTAATGGATGAGCTAATGAAGCATGGTGGTAAGACGTGTGTGTTGTGAGAGGGAGGTCGTGGGTTCAAGTCTGGCAAACCCCCATTTTTGCTATTTTTTTATTTTTTTGAAAATTTTAAAAACCAAAAGCTAAAAACTAAAGATTATAAGTTTTTAAACAACTTTAATAAAGACAACACTAGCTTAAACTCAAAATTGAGCTCAAAAAGAGCTTGTTGAGATCTGATGACAGAAAGTGGGCTTTTGCCCTCATTTTTACTTAAGGACTTGTAAAAAACTCAAATTAAGCTTAAATCAAAAAGTAAAAACTGTTCTAGATAGCTTATGATGTGCTTATTCTAGAAATGACAAGAGACTTGAGCTGAAAACACTGAAAGACACCTAAATCCTAGGATCAAAAGGGCAAACTCAGGATGCAATGCAAAAAGCTATAAAACTTAATAAGCTAAAAGGCTAAATAAGCTATAATGGATCTTAAGCTATTGAAGACTTAATCAACTACCTATAAGCTAAGAATTTAAACCATAAAATCTACTACTAGCAGCTAAGAATCTAAAATTAAAAGCTACTTAGTATTCACTACTGTTTTTGGCTTTTTTCAAGATTTTTGAAAACTTTTAAGCTAAATGTATTTAAGCAAATAAGCAAGAAATGAGAAATCAAGCTTTAAACTCTATTAAGCTATAACTAATCTAAAAATATACCAAGTTTTAAAGCCTAGATCCTACTTAAGCTAACTAAAATGAAAATTAAAAGGCCAACAGTAGTAACTGCTGTTACTACTGCTGGTGTATTTTGAAAACCACAAACACAAGTGTGCAGGTTACCTTAAGGGTAGACCTACACAACACACTCCTATTGAGTGTGTTTGAGCAAACTACAAACACAAATCAAGCCTAAAAGGATTGATTCAATTTTTAACAAGCAAAAATTAAGGAGAAAAGTGCCCTGGTGCTGAGATGAAAATATTAAGCCTCAACATGATTATAAGCTTAAACTAATGATTCAAAATAACTCAAAACCTGATCAAATATGCTGATTCAACTAACCAAAAGGAAATCACTAAGTCACTTTGACTTTTGGTGGTCAAACAAAGCTAAACCAAACACACCTTTAGACTATGACAGATTTCATTAAGCTTAAGAATTTGAAATCTATTTAACTAAACCTTAATACCAGATCACTAACAGCTTAAAACAACCTTAATAAACATGATCTATCAATCACTTAGGCTAGAATCAAAGATTTATGACTATGCTAACTAATTTTTAGGTTTTTTTAGGTTTTATGACAAATATTAAGAAAACTAAGATCTAGTCTATATTAACCTAAAACAGATGTTGAGAAATGACTAATAAGCAATTAGAAACACTAACAAGCTCAGATAAGCAACTAAATAAAGCTAATAAGCAGATCTATACTAATAAGCAATTATTAAGCTAAAAATTTGAAAGGCAAGGAAATTAAAGGAAAACTTACTTGAAGCTTTAGCTAAACAAAAGCTAATTGCTCAAATGAGCTTATCAACAGCTCTGGCTTATCCTAGGATATGCCAGAAGAGTCCATGGGATCCCTTCCATCTTTGGATCCCCTTCCATAAGCTCAAATCCCAAATAAGACAAGGTTTAACTGATTTTAGAGTTTAGGTAAATTTAAGGCTTATCATGAGCTTATAACTCATGAGAGCTAACATAAGCATATGAGAGCTATTGTAAGATGAAGTTGAGAGCTTTGATGTGAAACAAAGTGATGAAAATTAAATTAAAATTTCATTTATTGAACAAACAATTACAAGAGATATAAAATGAAAAATTACCTTTAAACTAAAAACTTCAAAGCAAAATTAAATCTACTTAATAGTAGAGGAAAGAATTACATTACAAAGAATGCTACGTGTGGAGAGGTGAGGGTATTTACAAGTATTCTAAATGGAAAGGATGGACATAGAAACGCACTCAGGGAAGCTTCTAGGCTGTGCCTTGCTGCACACGCTCCTTTGAATCCCTACCATTCAATCATCAATCATGTGGAAATGATTAAGAGCCGTTGGATCCTCTCTTTGGGTATCACACGGATTGCCACGTGGCACTCCGTTGTGCGGACCTGTGTTTGTTGAGAGAGCCCTTCAGTGCAAAATCCATCTACTCTTGTGCTTCTTGCCATAGCCACGTGTGATTCTTTGCTTTATTAGCTATAAAGTGCTTGATTAGACTAAATTGAGCTGCCATTGCGTTTCTCCATCACTGAATGGTCTAAATCACCCCTCATTTTAGAAAAGCCCTTCGATTTTGACAGCTAAGGGCAAAATGAAGGAGACTGGTGAATAGTGCTCGCCTTTTTGGCGCCATTTTTAACTGAAAAGGTTAAATTTCGTTTTAAACTTTGGCTATTTGTCAAGAATGGCCTTGTTTTGTTAACTCATTTGTAGATTAAAAGGACATTTTAAATGGCAGATGGAATGGCTCTTGTGGTTTTATAAGGGGTATTGGCTAGGGTTTAATGGCCCAATAAGGAGTTAAGGACTATTTTTGTGGAACACTTTTTGAAAGTAGGATTGACTTGGAACATTTGGAGATTTTGTCATTTTTGTGGTGACTGTTTGTTGAACCAGGAGTGAACTGAAGGTGACTAGGGTTGACTTTGGCTTCCGGCTTTCGTATACTCTTCCGTTCTCGTGTCTGTGTTTGCCCGTTTTAATGGTTTTCATGTGATTTTTGATATATCCGTACCTGCACACATACAAACACAAACCAAGCATATTTTTGCCATTTTCACTGTGTTTTGGGCTTATTTGGGCCTTTTAAAGTATAAACGGATATGTGTATTTCACACATATCAACGCCGTATTCCATTCAGTGGATATGTCGTATCCACAAACTGACCCGTATTTAGTTTATTTGGTTTAGTTTAAATTAACTGTAGGTACCAAGATAGAATTGTATTTGTTTTTTGAGAATTCATACAGGACTTCATGAAGGAAATATCGACGAATATTGGTGGAGAAATTTCAAAATCTGGAAGATCTTGAAGTGTTGGAGTCTGGAAACTTTAAGGCGGCTATTCAACATAAATTATTGCTTACAAATGCAACTTGGAGAATCTACCGAGCAAATTTCAGGGGAGTTTGTCATTCTAATTCTTTTTAATTCTCGTATTTCACGTTTTATATATACAACGAGGACGTTGTATAATTCAAGTGGGGGGATAGGAATTAGAATGCTTACTTGTTCTAATTTTCGTAATAAAAGGCTTAAATTATGCTTAAATTTAAAAAAAATTCAAGGGCAACACTTTGTGAAACTAGCATGTTAGACAGTAACCCGCACACAATAACCGCTATGATAGATATATATGAGGATTTACCTTTCCGTTCAACGCATGTTTTACCCAATCCACAAAATATGAGTATACACGTGAATATAAGTAGACTTAGAACTTGGCTTGGTATATTCTATCAAGACCGCAATACTAAGTAACAATGGATTAGATGGATAACATGAAAAAATTAGTAAATCCTAGCGATTACGACCAAATCTGCCTATACCATGTTGTTTATCAACTATCTACACCGGATTAGTTTAACCTCACAGTTTAAACCTCCACTCTCATTGTATTAGAGTGATGATCCACTAGAACAACCCGTAAAGCCAATCCTTTAGGAACTTACACCAATTATTTGTTTCGTTACACCCTTACAACTAAACCTACCCATGTTAGATTAAGTTTAATCTACGTTGCTAGATTGCTTAAAGTGTAGAGTTTGTATTTCTTGGTCTTGTGTCCATGTTCTATCTTTGGTGATGGACAGTAACAAATTTGGCACATGCAAATGGGAATGTAACATTAGTAGTCAAAGCTTAAGTAATTTTACTACATTCACAATTTATGGTGAATCCGAAGAACGAAGAAATTACAGAAGGAATTATCCAAAAATATTATGATCGTGAAGATGGTAAAACTACACCGAGATTTGAAGTATAAGTTAAAGTCAAAAAAATGAGAAAAAATACAAAAAAGTGAGAAAGATTGATAATCGTCTAAAGAATTACCTAAGGAAACATACGAAATCGATATTCGTTGAACGTCAAAGAAATCAACGAGGTAGAGTAATTGTACAAGTGGAAGATATCAGACACTTACCTTAGTATAGTATGTAAAGTTTTGATGATTTGAGAAGTTACCGTTATAGAATGCCGACTTAGGTTTTTTGTTTTTGATCTATGGTCAAGACGTTGAAAACTGTATGTCTTTATCAAAATAACCCGGTTTCCCCCTGGAAAAGATGTGTCTAGCAACTTTGTATCTAGTCTGAATCACTTTGTTTCTGATTGTTCATTTAACACCAATTTACTTCCCTCTCACCTAATTTAACCTTTGGTTTTACTCAAATAGATTCATGACGAGCATGTAATGTACTATCCCGTAATTCCAGGAATGTATGCATGACTTGTACCTTTGTTGTTTATGACTTTAGTGAAAGTTAGAAGGTTCCTACCCTATATTACTCTACTAGTCCTAATCTTTAGCTTTTTTAGAGGATGGGAGTGACAGTATATGTTCTATCCGTGGATTCGGTAGTGTATGTGTGGTCTTTGACGCCCTCTTGGAACATTCAGATCGATGAAAGATTAGTTAGAGTAATCAACCGTACGCCTTTCCATACAAAACCTATATTTACCTTTGTAAACTTGTTACTCCTTAGCTTTAGCGGTGGAGATGTGTATCCTTGCCAAGCTTATGATAGAATACTCATCATGTAACACCCCCAAAAATATGACAACGCAGCGGAATACCACTTGGGGTGCTACTTCGTAATACACATCACTATATACAAGAGAACGACCTCTAGGTGTCGTTTGAGAAATAACATTGTTGATTTAATCAAAATCTGAATTTAATATAACATTTGTCCCATAATTGCATCACCATGAAAAACTTGAATGTAAAGACTCCAATGCACATCAAATAATCCAAGCATCTAATTCACTTGAGAAAAACATGCTTAAAAGTGTCAACATTAAAGTTGGTGAGTTCATAGATTAGTTTAAATATGAATGTAAGTTTCAACAAATATATTTATCCACTGTGTCATCACAGTACCATGTAAAAATCCCAAAGATTTATAAAGAATGCATGGTTAATTTAATGTCACCAAAATGTACCAATCTTATCCCAAAGATTTTTATAAATAATGCATGACAAATTTAATGTCACCAAAAGTACCAATTATGTATTTGTCGGGGGGGCCCTATAGTCCCAACGTTATAATCCGACATGTTATAACGTTCGTTCCCAGTGATAGCTAGTCACCCGAACGGGGGTTGTCAATCCCGAATAGATCTATTTTATATCATTCGCGTGGACATCACGCTATAATGTTCGTTACCGGCGATAGCTTAATCACCCGAACAGGGATCCACACCCGAATAGATCTATTTCATAACATTCGCGCTCACCCTCCAAGTGATTTACAGTTCATGACGCTGTGACGTAGACTTGTATGTACCCAATTCGGGCAGTGATACAAATAATGTATTCCCATCATGGGTGTTCCCTCCAAGAACACCCGGGCAGTAATGATTGTTGGCCCCGCAGGCGCCAATCAAATCGTAATCCGACAATCATTTCAAAAGTAAAGTATGCATTTGTGACCAAAAATGAAGTCAAATAATGTATCCCATAGCGAGCTATGCAAATAAGTATGTAAACCAATTTGTAATCAATCATGTAAATGCATTTGGTTCTCAACCCAAATATTATTGTAAAACGAGTAAAAATCAGGGTAGCTATAAAACTCACCTTGATTTTTTAAAATTTCTTATTCATTTAATAAAAACAACAATTTTCAATATATATATTATATTTTTATTTTTAAGGACCTACGATCAAATAGTCCAATAAATCACAAACGAATATGCAACGATCTCGGCCAAGACCATATAATATATGTCGCTCATTATAATACACGTATTAAAATATGATCAACGATGAGTACATTGTAACGATGAAATCATACATATTTTATATGTATACGGTCATATATACATGTGATGAGAAATCCACTTGCGCGTCCTTAACCTTAACACTAGTATATATTATATGAGTATATCACTATTTTCCAGTTAAATATTAGCTTATGTCGTTATTTACGAAAGTTACTATTTTTAGACTTCCGTTTTTAGGGGATACGAACATGTTCTTTAATTAATTGAAATAATAGATCAACCGACCTTTAGTTTTGACCCGCTATGTCTTAATTTTAAAACTGACAATCCTCGCGGCAAAGTAAAACGTCATTACGAACAACTTTCGTGTTTCGCCGGAAGGCTGAAACGGACTCGAAAGTGCTCAAATCTTTTAATTAATAATCTGCCAGATTTAATATATATTAAAATTAACTTATTTTTACTAAAGGTATATTTTCGATTCACTCAGTTCTCGTTATTTGGATTTAAAAGTCCCGTTTTATATCAAAACGTCCGTAAAAATATAATTTGTTATCTTTTGTACACCAAAGTCTAACTTTTCAACATCTCGAACTCCGAATCCCACGTTCTATTTTCTGGTCAAAATGACCCGTTACAAACTCGCGCCAAAATCCGTTTTTAGTTCAAATCTCATCTAATCTATATCTAGTATGCATATACATCTAATATTATTCCCGTTTTAAATATTTTTAATTCATATTTTACTTAGGACGTCGCAGTTTCATTAGATTTTCATCAAGTATACATTTTATCGATAACATAAACGAAATAATCGAATGCTTTTAAATTAAACGCACCCTTTTTCGGTGTCACAATAACAAACGCACTCATTTCCGTTGCAAACCAAACCCAACCAAACAACCCGACGCCCCGACTGATGGACAGCCAAACGCACCCTTGTGCGTGGCTGTTAAGCCAAACGCACCCTTGTGCGTGGCTGTTAAGCCAAACGCACCCCTAGTTGTTTTCGCCAAACGCAGCCTAGCTGCCATAATTAAACCAAACGCAGCCCCCCCCTTGCAGCGGACCCTATTCCAAACGCACTCTTTTGGTGAAAACAGAACCAACACGTACCCTTGCGTGACTCTTGCTGCCAAACGCACCCTTTTGCTTATTATAACAAAACTAAAGCACCCTTTTGTGGTGTAAAATCCAAACCAACGCACCCCTTCTTTCGAAACAAACAAACCAACGAACTACCCCATTGATGTTATAACCTTACCCGAACCCACCCCTTTTGTTCATAACGCGCCTGCTGTGGTGGTTAAACCACTAAACCAAACGCACCCTACCTGGTACACGGCAAACCCACACGCACCCTTTTGGTGCTTCGCACTAACGAACGCACCCAAGCCGCTGAGTCAACCACAAAACCCTCCGCACCTTTTCTTTATAACCAAAATCACGCACCTGGTGGTTTTTCTGTCGGCCATAAGCACCTATTCTGGTGCAAAACCACAAACGAACGCACTCATGGTGCTAAGAATAAACCTGGCGCACCCTCTTGTAGGGTTTATGACCACCGAAAATAAACACCCTCGTGGTGTTATCTTACAAACCGCACGCACCCCTTTTTGTGTATAAGAAAACCAAACGCACCCCGTGCGGTGGCTGCCGAACCCACCCCTTTTGTTGGTTACCGAGTAACACCAAACGGACCCTAGGTGCAAACCATACACCGAACGCCCCTATGGTGGTGGCTGTCGTCGGTCAAAAAGGGGGAAGAAAACGGCGCGTGGCCGCGAGTGGTGGTAGGGATCGAGTAGATCGGGTGGAGATGAGTATTTTTGGGTTTGGCCGGAAAAGCCCGCCGAAAAACTTTTTCGGCGGCGGCAATGGTGGCCGGCGGTGGCGGGAGCTCGCCGGAGAAGATGAGGGGGAGAGAGAGAGTGTGTATTATAAATGTGTATGTATATATGAGAGAATGGAAATGAAATTTATAAATTATAAATTGTATATATATATATATATTTAAATGTGGCAAGTCCCTTATAGTTGAGGGACCTAAAGTGTAACATTTTTGGTATAGTTTTTATAAAAACGGTTCGGGACTCATTTGAGCGACTTAACGAACGATTCAAATCTCGAAACTTGCGCCATTGTTTTTATAATCATTTTTCTGATAAAAATGAGTATTTATTTGATAATATTTCAGAAATATTTTATAACATTAAATAAAATATCTGTTATTCATTTTATGAACTGGTTTCGCTTCGTCCGAAATAAAAATGGATTTAAGCTCGAGCATTTGCGTTATCAACAATGCTTTTAATTAAAAATGATGAATAATTTATTTAATATTTTTATTAAATAAATACTGATAATTAAAAACAAATTTAATTGTTTTTGTGTGTCCGCGTTGTATATTGTTCGAATAATGTTTGCGGTGCTGTTTTACCCCTTTTCGGCTCGTTTCCAGGTCTCGGGCAAAACTAAAAAGTTGTCAGGAATGTCATTCCACGTCAAATTGCTTTAGAGTCCGAGTCGTGAAAACGTGATTTAGATGATCGTTCTTATAAGTCAAGCCAGACCCAAAAAGTCAAAGATTGACATCGTCATCTAAATTCGAAAATTCTCGGATGTTACACATGCGGACAACAAACAAACACACTCAAAATGGCAAAATTACACTAAAACAAGGCAAATAGAAGCATAAGAATGGGATCAAACCACGGATTGTCACGCTGGCAATCCGTGTGCTCATTTTGATGTAACTGTTTAGAAAGGTGATCCAATGATTAGCAATGATTCGAGGGCCAAGATTAAGACCAAGGGGAGCGTGTAACAGACTTAGAAGCTTCTCCTCCTCTTATAAAATGAAGGCCATCCACACTCACAAAAGATATCTAGGGGTAGTTTTTAATAAGTAGCTTGTAGTTTATAGCTTATTTCATGTAATTTTAGCTTATTGTTTTTA
>BQNB010095194.1:0-22615 GCA_026074375.1 Tanacetum coccineum
AAGATAAAAGAAGAACACGTAAACAATATATTTCAACCTTGTTCGGTGCCCTTCCAATGTTTAGTTGATTTCATATTGTTAATACAAATAATGTCTAAAAACGTTATTTATATTTTTCGACCTCTCGATGTTTTGAAGATAAAAAATAAACGTTTACAAATTATTAATCGTAAATTTTCATTTCGAATGTAAATCACTTAAGGTATGTACAAACAAATCATTAAACATGATTAGTGATCAAGAAAATAATTTTTCTTAACCATAACATTTTCACAAAAGTATTTTTACAAAAAATAAATATATACAAAATACTTTTTAATTAAAAGAAATATTTTATTCAAACATAAAAATTCAAATCTGGTTTCCCCCCAAAATGAAACCTTCCATACCAGATAACACTTTCCCCACTAAAAGACAAAAAGGGGAGCGTCAGTCTACGGCGGCCCCTGATAAGCCCGGCGGCCCCCAGATATATCTGGGACCGCCAGCAGTTACCGTTGGGTTTTCCTGCCTATAAATACTACATTATTTCCAGCTGAAAAACACACCTCTTTGCACGAATTTTTTCAGTCTTCTTTCTCTCTCTAAAAACCTTCTTTCTCTCACTAAATCTCTTGATCACTAACATTGTTTGATCTTGTTTCAAGTGATCCAATCTCTTCTTTCTCATCTCTCCTCTTCTCTCTATCAAGTGCAAGAGAAGAACATTCGTATTCGCCAAGAAACGAATTGCTATAGTCTAGTGATTTCTTCTTCCTTCTTTTAAGAACCAAATCTCCATCTTGATAATCTTGTGTGATTGTGTAAATCGGATAGTGTATAAATCCGATAGTGTAGATCTTCTGATTGTGTGTTACTTGTGAAGTGGTAGATTGGTTCTAGCTAAGATTAGGACTCGACATTTAGCTTAGTGTCAAAAAACAACGTAAGCGACGCGTAAACGGTTTTCTTCGCCTAAAAGGAGCTTTTTGACATAGTAAAATCTCGAGTAGGATACTCGGAGAATGGAGTAGGGCAAAGAGGAGCTTTGTAGTCGAACCACTATAAATCTTGGTGTCTTGGTTTGATTGTGTAGGATCCCGTTTAACACTTCATAACATATAACATACACGAATCGAACTAGAAAAGAGAAAGAGAGTGAGTTGAACTTTTAGAGAGAGAAAGAAGAGAGAGAGAGAGATATGAGAGAAAATAGAAAAAGATATTATTTAGAAATGAACAACTTAATTTTTCTAATGACGCGCGGGATATTTAACTAGGACCCGGGCTCGGGTTTTGCTTAGGATTAAACCCGAAACATATACAATATTAGATAAAAAAAATAAAAAAAAAAACTTAAAGAAAAAAAAGAATAAGAAAAAAAAAAATAAAAAAAAAATAAAAATCCTAAAAAAAAATAAAAAAAACCTTTAAAAAAAAAAAATAAAAAAAAAAATAATTAAAAAAATTAAAAAAAATAATAAAAAAAAAAATATAAAAAAAAAAAAATAAAAAAAAAAAAAATAAATAAAACAATAAATAACAAAATATAATTAAAAAAATAAAAATAATAAAATAAAAAAAAAAAAAAAAAAAAAATATATAAAAAAAATAAAAATATAAAAAAACTCTAATAAAAACAAAAACTAATAATAATAAATAAAACTTAAAAAAAAATAAAAAAATAAATAAATAAAATAAAATAAAAAAAAAATAAAAAAAAAAAAAAATAAAAAAAAAAAAAAAATAAATAAATAAAAATTAAAAAACTAATAAAAATACAATAAAAAAAAAAAAAAAAAAAATTAAAAAAAAAAAAAAAAAAAAATTTTTTGAAATGCCGATATGTCTCTTCAGTTTGTAACTGCCAAATGGCGGTTATGTTTCTCCTGCGGGTCCTATTATTCCGGTTGTGATTATCTGTGGGTTGGTTTGACCCGGTTTGACCCAATAGGAACGAACGGCAGAGGGAGACTGTGCAATACCGCGGCAGGTGGAAAAAAACCCCAACGGCATGCCGTTGGGTCACTGCATCGGCCTCTCGTAAATCACCCTCCACCATCCCTTAATTCTAGTGAAAACTTAACTTTTAGTGACCAAACTTTTGTTACAAGTTTCTTTAGGCAGCCAGGCAGCAGTCTAATGTAAGACGGGATAATGGCCATTTTAGATTTAATTGAAAAGGTTGACTTCGTTTATAGAAACTTGTTAAATATGACCACTTTTTTAATTTTTTAAAAAATTGATATTGGTGATCAATAAATAAGAATATACCCGAAACACATGAAGATATGATGTTAACACTAAATAATATTCAAATAAAATAATTAACTGTTACAGGGACCATTTCTGAAACACAAGAAACCACATGGATCATTTCTGAAACAAGCACGAGGGTATTTATGTCATTTATACCAACTAAACCAACAATTAACGGTCAAACAAACAGAAAAATTGGTCAAGGGACTAAACCCGATACGGGTGAAAACCTTGGGGACAGGATCCGGGAAAAAAAAAGTTTATGGACCTTTTTCGTTAAACCCGACAGACCACAGGGACCATTTATGCAATTAACTCTAATAAATTTTGTAAGATAAATACAAAACAATAGATAATGAATGTGTTTGGTAGACAGCTTTAGAAAATATTTTTGAGCAATTAGCAATTAGTATTATTATTACAATGCTCGTTTGAAAAAAAGCAGTTAGCACATATAAAATTATAAAAACGTTAATTTCTCAATGTTCTTTGACTAAGCATTTTACATTTAGTATTATATCATTTTACACATTAAAATTACAGTTACAACTATTCTACCAAGCACTTTTATAAATTAAACTGCTATTGCTAACTGCTAACTATTAACTGCTACTACTAAATATTAGGGTATGATTCAAATTATCTTAATTATGTTTTGGAGAAGCCTTGGAGAAGAATGAGTATACTTTCTAATTTAGTATGTGTTTAAATTAGGAAAAGGTTATGTTTAGCCTATATAAATAGAGGATGATTATGTAGGGTTTTCATAATCTAAAGAGAGGTGAGAAAAACTTGTAAGAAAGTTTTGTGAGGATATTGAGAGTCGAAGCTGTTGGAATATGTCCACGTATAAATTATATATGTCCGAAAATCTATTCGAGCCTACGGGGACGCACATGTTAATATGTAGAACAACGATTAATATATTAAAGTAATATATTAATTAGTGATTTAACAAACAATCGTTAAATGTTTAACAAGTTTTAATATTAGTGGTTAAATGGTTAAAGGACTAATATGCAAAACCGAGAAATTAGAAGGGCTTCATTTTCTTCTTTTCTCTCCTAGTCGGAGGAATACCTCTCCTTAAGGAGGTGGGATTGATTGCTTGCACCCCAAGAAATAAGGGTTATAAATAGGGGCTTTTGGTTTCATTATTCTCATAACTTGAATAACAAAAACCCTAAATATCTCTCTTGTTCTTTTCCTCTAATTCGACCGGTGCTCTAAACCCTCTAAGGGTTTTTCGGTTTTGCTCTCCTTGTCGTGCAATCAAATCAGACACCCTTTAGGGTTTTGGTTTTTGATCGAATACCACAACCGTGGTGTTTTTGTTCGTGTGTTGATTGAATCAAAGACGAAGGTGATCGTTTGGTTAAACACTACTAGTACTAGCATACTTCGTTGTTTGCTAAGAATGTATTGTGTGTGTCGACTTAGAGGGATCATACTTTGATCCTAGTGGTTTTGCGTGGTGTTATACATACGTGTATATTCAAGACGCTGGTTCGTTTATTGCTAAAAGGTACACATCTTCTTGAACCCTTGTTAACTATGTTATTCTATACGTGTTAATCTTTCCGCTGCATACTTGTGATTTTAATGGTTAAAAGTTGTAAAAACCTAATAGTGGTATTAGAGCCATTGTGTAGAATTTATAGTTACAAGTAAAAAAATTTGAGAAAATTAGGGTTCTTGATTAATTTATTAAGCCCTTTGGGCGTTTTATGCATAAAGATTCGATCTTTGTGTATCAAGACTCGATCTCTTTTGCTTATAATATTAATTAGACGAATTCTAGGTTGTATGAAATTTTATAAGATTAAAACTTGATGTGTTTAATTGTTAATTGATCGGTTTTATGTTTAGATTAATTGTTAATTTGGCATCCATGATAAATACATGCAATTTATCATGAAGGGATATGAGATATAAATCTTATTAATTGTTAAAAGTTTTTATGCAAATATGATGATCAAGAATTAAAACATAGACATTAAATTTGATTTGGTAAGATCCACGACTTTTAAAAGCTAGAGAAGACCTTGGCTATGTCATAATGGGGCCTAAAGTAGCTAAAATTTTATGTGCTATGTGGTATATATTTGTATATGGCTTACACAATCGATTATATCGATGGATGTGGCCGAAGTCATTGGACGAAGGAGCCTTATATGGATATATACATGTTTTAATTATTAGATAATTAGGATCATAATTGATATTTGCATGGCTTAATTGTTAAGTGTTTTTTAAATAAGTGTTATATGTATTAGTTTTGTGTTTATATTGTTTTATTTTAAGTTTTGACTTATGAGAAAATAAAAATGGGTTTTCAAAAAATAAATATAAACATGACTAATAATTATGAAATAAGATTTAGTATACACTATTAATTAAAGTCTTATGTGTCAATTTGAGTTCGACTTACATCCGATAATCATGGCCTTCCGGTTTCCCAAGACGAGACTTGTAATTTAATAGTTTATGATGTGTTTTAAAATTAAAGATTTAATTTTATCAATGACGTAATTTGCAAAAGTACTACTTAGTTGCAAGGATAAGGTTCGGGGAGACTCATCAAGACTTCGGTCTTGTAGATACCATTACCCTATAATACCTGACTATGTTGTAGTTTCCTTACCTTGTATACCATTTAGGAAGTCGCAAATGGTCTAGGGTTTGAATGGTTTTTTTAACCATTCTTAAATCTTTTTCCGTGATAAAATATAAAATCTTTAAATTTTAAAAACACGTTGAATCATCAATTTTTAAAAAGTAACACTATTTATACATTAGATGTATAGAAAATAAGTCATACCATAATAAATAACTTAATCGAGTAAAGTTTTTATTAAAATCTATGATACGAAGATGTATGCATGCTTCTTCGTACATATTTGTCACGACAAATATAATAAATTTTTTAAATAAGTGGTTGCCATCCAATTTGTAAGAACACTTGTAGTTGTTTTTTTACTATGCGTGAGACGTATGTAGAATTGCAATCCCAATGTTGATTATACACTTTTTCGTGAGATGTTAGTGTTACATAATCACAGTTCTTGATTGGACGACTTAATCGGTTTAGTGGTGAGACCTTAAACTCGAGGCACTAGTATATTAGTGTAATAAAGTAAGTCCCATAAGGTTCTAGGAATTGCACCAGTGGCAATTATTGATCGTCAATTACCTTTTGAATACACCGTTACTAGCAGATCAACTGATGTGATGGTGGTATGTCAAGTAGGGTCCTAGCTTTTAGAAAATTAATTATTTATATGATTAAACATGGGTAGCTAATTTTCTTCAAGGAGTATTGTCGAAAATACTAAATACTTGAACTTTTATGTTTTGTAGATGGCACTACCTGTTCAAAACATAAACCATTCGACTTTCGGGTCGATGTTTGAAAGAGAAAAACTTTCTGGAAATAATTTCAATAACTAGTTTCGTCAACTTAAGTTGGTCTTGAGAGTTTGGTATGTGTCTAAATACATATACCTTTTACCTTGAAAAACAAACCCAAAAGACTAAAAACATAATAAAAATTGCAAATATATGCTTGTTTTGTGTTTGTGTATGTGCAGGTACGGATATTAAAGAAATGAACAAAAGAAAAGACAAAACAGACACTAACGAGCACGAGATTGGAAAAAGCATGAAAAGCTGGAGCCGGGAATGCATTCTTGGATTTTTGAAAATTGCTAAACCCATAAAATCACCAAAATACCCTTATTGTTAAACCAATTTCATCCCATGTCCTTAGCCTTTACACCGTTAGTCCTTGGCTAATTACATTGTTAGTCCAAGGACTAACGACTGTTAACTTTATATAAAAACTAAGTCCAAATACTTTGTCCAAGCCCAACACCATAATCCTGATCCAAATAAACCCATATAACATACGGGTCAACATTGGTCAAACATATAAAATGGTCAAAATTACTATTGCATTTCCCTTTCCCTCGTTTTCACCTGCACACATGCACCAGGGTAAAAATCATTCAATCCACTCACCTACACATACGAGAGTTTCTAGATGAATCTGACACGCCTGACACCCCCTGCCACGCTGGCGATCCCGTGCATTCTCATTGGTTGAATTAACGTGGCATCAATCCAACGGTCAAGATGTGATGATTTGGAGGCAGTTAGGATTGGATGGCTATGATTGGAAGAGAGGGGAGCGTCCCTGGATCTAGAATCATCTGCTCAAGGCTATAAATAAAAGCTCTTACACACAGTGCAAGGCATCTAGGAGTAGGATTAGAGTAGGAGTAGCTTTAGGATAGCTTATTAGCTTATTGTAATCCATTCTGCATATTTCCTTTTTAAATGCATTGTACTTTTTTTTATTAATAAAATTTCAGTTTTTTTTAAATAAGTGTTCTTCAATTCCTGTTTTACTTTTAATTCTAAATAAGCATTTTTGATTAAGTTTTCCAGATAAGCTACAATAAGCTCATACTCTCCTCAAAAGCTTCATTAAGCTCAAATAAGCTTTTACAAAGCTTATCTGAGCTCATTAGTTGATTAGACTGTTTGAAAGTGGAATAAATAAGCTGGAAGATAAGCTGGCTTTGGAAGAGCTTATAGGGTTCTTAGATTGCTTATTCAATAAGCTGGGTAGGATATTAGAGCTTATTAAGTCATAATAATCCCTGTTTGGTGCAAGGGATCAAGGTACACTTTGTTTTCTCTTTATGTCTTTTCTAAGTGCTTAGTTGTTAAAACTGCTTATTGTTTTTGCTTAATGACTTAATTGTGTTTATTCCTGTGAATTTGATGCTTATTTGTCTTTAACTTACCTTTTTATATATCTGTTTCTACTTATCTTAGTTTAAATCAGCTTTTGTAGTTTAAAAATGCAAATGATAAATCTTAAGGGGTGTTTGGCTTAGCAGTTGTATTCAAGTGTCAAAACTGCTTGTAAGCTTTTTGGTTCTTTAATCAACTTTGTTAAGCCATCATTAGGGTTATTAGTTAGTTAATAAAAGATTTTAAGGATCAAAACTCAGTATCAAGGTATTATCTAATTGTGATTTGAATCTGTGAATCTTAAGTCTAATCAATCTACTTAAATAATTAGATTTTTGAATACAGCTTTTTGGTGTTGTTTTTATGCATATTTTAGTCTCAAAATGAAGTAGGAGTAAGGTTGCATAGGTCTGCTATTGTATTTGTGCTTCTGTCAAAAAAAAAATGTCAAGATGCATAATACCAGTTTTCAAAAGTTAAAAGTCCATTTTTCATAAGCCAATTTAGTTTAGTTTTAGTTTGTTTTATGGTCCAAAATTTGTTTGCACAAGTAGTTTAGGATATAAGCTTAATCTGTTAAAGCTTAGTTTTAGATTTCATCAGTTTCTTCTAGCTTAAATCTTAGGCTGAAATATCCATTTTGTCCTTTGATAAAAATTTAGTCAAACTGTCTGTACTAGCTTTTCCATTTAAGCTTTTCTCAGCTTATTTGATTTTCAAAATTCTTTTTGAGTGTTGATTTAGATAGTTTTTAGCTTAGGCTTTAAGGTTCTTCAAGCCATTTTGCAATAAGGTTCCATTTAGAGTCTTAAAAATAAGCTTAAAGTCTACAATTTATCTTTTAAATCTGTGTGTTTAAGCCATTTTAAAAGTTAGCTTTTAAGAACCTTTAAGCTTGTTTTGTCAGCTAAATCTTAGTTTTTTTTAACTTATTAGGTCTAGGTAGATAAGAATTTTCAGCTTATTAGATTTAGTTTGCTTATTTGAGTCTTAAAATGTTCACAATTTGTCTTTAAAAGTTTTAAAGCTAGTTAGCTAATCTGTCAGGCTTAAAGCTAACTTAACCTAGCTTATTTAAGTTTTAGAAAAAGTGTTTTAATAAAAGTAGCTTATTTCCAGCTTTTCATTAAGATTGTGCAAAAAGAAATTAAAAAAAATAATTTTTTCATAAAGGAAGTCATGGGGGTCGAACCCATGACCTCCCCCTTATATAACCAACGCCTCAACTCCACACACAATCACCAGCTGCCCTTGGGTCTTCTTCATTTACTAACTTGCGACATTTATTTAATATAGTCTTTTAAGCCAATTTAGCTTATCATCTAATTTGGCTTATTTCTAGCTTATTCATTTAGCCAATCCTCCAGCCTTTATTTTTCCTAGATTCCAAATATTCCAAAGTATTTTTCATAATTTTTCTAGAATTTTTAGAATTAGTTTAGTATTTTTTTAAATTATTTTTCTAGGTTAAAATCGTTTTTAATTCATAATAAATAAAATAAAAATCAAAAAAATATAATTCTTTTTCTAAAAAATATTTCTAGTCAATAGGATTTATAAAAATTAAATTTGCATTCGTAGGGGTTAAATTTGTCATAGTTGCATAAATGTCGCGTTTTATTAATTCCCGTTTACGTTTTCGTGCTTTATTTCTTAAGTGCTTTAAATGCTTTTATTGTTTACTTGTTTTTACATGTTTATTCGTTTTCATTAGTAGAGTTAGAAATCAAAATCTTTGAAACCATTCAATTCGCGCGATCACGGACTTAACCGATTCTCAATTCGCACCTCGTCGGGATACGACTAGGGAAGGTTTTGGATTTTACTTTGGATAAAAGTAATCTTCTAGAATCCTCGTGGAATACTTACTATACTATAATTGTTTACATCCTTATATACTTATATTATATATAGTATGTTTGGGCGTAATCAATTTTTGGCGCCGCTGCCGGGGAGGTGTGTGCGATTATCGTGTTTACGTTCGAAGATTAGTGTTTTGAAGACCCTTCCATCGATTAAGATTATCGTTTTCAATTGTGAATATTTTCTCTTTATAAAAAAAACCATAAAAATACAAAAATATTTTACACTTCTATTCTTATTTTCTTTTATTTTATTATTAAAAATAACCGTTTGTTAATCGTCGTTACGGCTCACCTTCAGGATACGAACTATAAGAAAAGTTTAAGGAGAGTCGATCCAACGAACTTCGACTCAAAAGGAGAAGGGTTTCTAAAACGCCTTGCGCTTACCAGCTCCTCCGCTTTTTTGTTCGTTTCTCTAAAGAGCTACCGTGCACCTTTGATTTATCGGAACCAAAAATATTTCTTCTTATTTAAAATAAATAAAAATCCAAAAATATTTCTGTAACCTCAAATCCGTTTAATTCTTTCTTCTTATCCTTTATATCGTTTAATTCTAATGACGTCATACTGTCAACCTAGTTGCTACGGGTGTGGAGGTCTTTTAGACGGTTTTTTGTCGACAATGTAATTGCAAAAGGTGTGGAAATATGCGTTATGTTTATCTTGCTTATTCTCTTATTTTCTGCTTATTCATTAAGCAAATTTTCAAGTTAGCATTTTTAATAGATTCCTCATTGTCTTAAGTACTTTTCATAATTTTTCTAAAATTTTTAAGATTAGTTTAGTATTTTTAATTAATTTTCTAGATTAAAATAGTTTATAATTCATAAAAAATAAAATAAAAATAAAAATAATATAATTCTTTCTCTAAAAATTTTCTTTTGTTATTTAGGATTTAAAAAAATGAAATTTGCGTTCGTATGGCTTAAATTTGATGTACTTGCTTAAATGTCGCGTTTTCTTTAATTCCCGTTTACGTTTTTTTACGTGTTTAGTTGTCGTACTTGCTTATTTGTTTTTCGTGCATTTATTTACTTGTCATTTACATTTAGTAGGACTTAGAAAACCAAATCAAAAATCTTTTAAACCATTCAAAACGCGCGATCACGGACATAACCGATTCTCAATTCACACTTTGTCGAGGGAAAACGACCCGGGAGGTTTTAGAAATTGCTTTGGTCAAAAGTAATCTTTTAGAATCCTCGCGGAATACTTACTATACTATAATTGTTTACATCCTTATATACTTATATACTTATATACTTATATTATATATAGTATATTTGGACGGGATCAAATTTTGGCGCCGCTGCCGGGGAGGTGTGTACGATTGTCGTGTTTTGTTCGAAGATTAGTGTTTTGAAGACCATTCCTCGTGAAGTTATCATTTTTCGTTTGTGAATATTTTCTTCTATTATATAAATATAAAAATACAAAAATATTTTACACTTTTTTTATTATTTTCTTTTATTTTAATATTAAAAAAATAACCGTTTGTTAATTATCGTTTCGGCTCACCTTTATTAAACAAACTAAAAGAGAGGTATAAGGAGGGTCGATCCTACGAACTTCGACCCGAAAGGAAAAGGTTTTTAAAACGCTTCGCGCTTACCCGCTCCTCCGCTTCTTTGTGCGTTTTCTAGAGAGCTACCGTGTACTTTTGACTTTCGGTTAACAAAAATATTTTTCTTTCTTAATTATTTATTTTCCTTATGTATTATTTGAAAAATCTAAAAATATTCTTCTTTATCCTCTTATTCGTTTAATTCTTATCTTCTTAACCTTCTTATCCGATAATTCTTTGACATGTCTTGGTTTTCAAGATGCTCATGGTGTGGAGGTTCGTTTAACGGTAGAAACTGTCGGCGTTGTACAAATGTGAGTTTTGGAGACGAATTTGTCAATAATCCCAAGCCCGTTTTAAATAATGAAACACCCGATTTTTCCTACCCACCTTCACAACCCCAAAGATCTTTGTTAGACCAATGGCATTGTTTTCATTGTAAAGATCCGTTAGAAAGAGGTGAACGTTGTAAACGATGTTCTTGCAAGTGGTGTAGATCAGGTCTTAGTGAAGGATTTTGCTTTAATTGCGCTTCAAGTAATGGAAATTCATCTAATAATGATCTTAATTCAAACTCTTTCAATGATCCTCCAAACGATTTCACCTACCCTCCACAGCCCCAGTATGAGACATACTTGTGCAAGTTATGCGGAAACAATTCTCATTATGGTTATGATTGTCCACCACAATTCCCGTTTGTCTATGAGCAGGAACCGTGTTACAATCAAAACTATGATGAAAATTATTATTCACATAATTCATCAAGTTTTGTTTGTTGTAATTATGGGGGTCCTCATGAAAGTTTTCAATGTCAACCGATGAATCAAAACCACTTTGAGCATAATTTTGATCAAACTTCACAATTTTTTGTCACTCATCAACTTCCTCAGAGATCGAATAAGGATATATTGCTAGATATGGCAAGGCTAATTAAAAATAATCGAACCCTTTTTAATAGCAATATTTTTCCTCATGAAGAAATGAGTATAAGAGTATTGTTGGCTAAGGAAAGAATTCTCAAATTAATTTAATATTGGGACGAAAAGCAAATTAAGCCATAGAGTTTGCCGGAATTGTTACTTCAACTCTTTAATGATTCACGAACTATTGATGAAATGTTGAAACAACGTGAAGAAAAGCGTATTGAACGTGAGCAAGCGGTTAATCTGGCAGTTTAGAAAGAGCAAGAGGAGCATGCAGCTTAAAGTTTTACTCCATATTGGAAATTTCCTATTATTGATGATGATGAAGAAGAATACACTATTCAATATAGGGAATATCTAGATAGATCGTCTAAAGCAATCACACTCGACTTACCAACCGAGGAGCCCGACAACTCTCTAAGTATGGGGGACGAGCATCTTAACACTATTCCGGAAACGGAATCGGACGAAGTAATAAAGTCTAGTGTTGAGGACCTTGTCCCAATCCCAAGTGAGTCCAAGGGTATTTCCGACGATATTTGTGATGTGCCGTTTTGTGATAATGATCATTTTGATGCCGAATTTGGACTTATTGACTCTTTGCTTAGTCGAGATATTTCGATCACATCTCCTAAGATTGATTTTCTTCCCGAGGAGTTCGCCGGTGAACTCGATCTTATTGATCCAATTCTACCAGGAATTGATGAAGACGATTTTGATGAAGAAGAAGGAGCGATTGATATTGATATCGAGGACGAAATTCTTCGTGAGAAATTATTAAATGTCAATCTTCTTATTGATAAGATCGAAGCATTGAATCTTACTCCTTCTATTCCTTTTGTGCTCGAATATCCCTCCTCTTCTCCTATTCCTGTTGTGGATAGTGACTTTCTTATAGAGGAGGTTGATACATTTCTTGTTTCGGAAGACTCGATACCACCGGGTATTGAGAGTGATTTTGACTCGGAAGGGGATATTATTTTTCTTGACGACTTACTTAACGATGATCCTATTCCCGAGTATGAGCGTTTTACCTTCGACATTGAGCCCGATACGGCCGTGATAAACAATTTTGATGAGCTTAATGAAGACGAATGTTTTGACCCAGGGGGAGGTGAGATTGTTTTTTCCCAAAATGTTGAAGATGACGATTCCTTCACATTTTTCATTCGGACTTTTCTCCCGTTTCTCACCTACCCTGAGGATTCTTCTCTTCCTCTCTCCTCCAGGAGTAAGGATATCATTTTTTACCCCAGCATTTCCGCTTTTCATTTTTCTTCTCTTAAGCCGGTGGCATTTAAATGTCCGATGGAAGTTTGCTCTGCCACATGTGTCGTCAATAATATCATGATGATATGGGGTGAGTCAAGCTAGAGACTCGCACAAAAACAAGCGCTTCGTGGGAGGCAACCCATGCTTATCTTTCTATCTTTTCTTTTTTGCTATTTATTAATAAGTGTGATATGAGGAGGCTCGCCTTTTCCTTTCTCGTGTTTCGTGTTTTGTGATGTTTGTCCAGGATTGCCCGGATTTTGAAGACTCTAGTGCTCTTGGTTTTGTCCATTCATACATTCGAGCTTCATATCCCCAACTTCATTTAAGGAATCCAATATCCAAATCTTATCGACTAACGTTTATCTATTAGCATACTTAATAAATGGTTTTAGCTTTGCGTAGAGACCCCTTTATATCAAGATTATGCATTGAAATTAGTATGGGGGTATCAATCTCACATTGACGACAATGTGTAGTTTTAGTATGGGGGGAATCTATCGATTTAATTATACCTGCGACCGTTGTTCTCACGTAACCCGTTTTTCCACCAAAAATATGTGATTTATGTGAAAAATAGCAAAATTTTTAAATTTTGTGCATAAAAAAAGTGAAAAATATTGGAATAAAGTGATGAAATAAGTGTTGTGACATAAATAAAGGTGAGAACGAGAAGTAAATTTTGACCCGGCCTGTTTTATACCTTAGCTTTTTCCTTAACATATTTAAATCGAGTTTGTTGCTAGTCTTATGTAGGCTTATCCATTATGCCGAACTCGATTTATTAGAATTAAGATTGTTGCCAGTCTATGTGACTTGTTAAAGTGCCGATCTTAATTCACTAGGCTAAGCATTCGCAAGTCTCTTTCTTAGAGATTTTAAATTGCAAAGAACGAGAAATTATATAGTCGAGTATAAGTCATGATATTAAGCGTGGAATAGTTGGTTTTTTTTCAAGATCATAAGTATTAATTGTGGCTTTTTCTCCCATTAGCTTGTTTCACTTGTATATTAATAATGTTTAATAAATAAGGTTGTCCGGTTCAACTTAATCTTTAGTGAATTCCCACTAACTTGGAGGACGATGCCAAAAAATAGGTACACATCGGGATTTAAAATTTTGGCATACTATATATATATCATATGAATAATTGTTTTACTTACACCTTAAAGATCCTTCGGGTATATCGTGTAAGTTGAGTTAAATCATGAGATTACTTATGCCTTAAAGAGCCTAAGGGTATATGGCATAAGTGATTGAATTGTTCATGCCTTAAAGAGCCTTAGGGTATATAGTGCAAATTAAATCTCACTTGATTTATGTCTTAAAGAGCCTTAGGGTATATGATGTAAATCAAGTTAAATAAAGAAGTAGCCTAATAAAAGCCAAGTTTGGGTCACCCCGATGTGGACCTCATCGGTTTTCAAGGATAGAGGTTGAAGCTAATTTTTATCTTTAACCGTCCCGCTTTATTTTCGGATTTAATAAATATCGAAATAAGTCTTAAAGAGCCTTCGGGTATATGACAAAAAAATAAAATCTTGAGATACCAAATTAGGAATAAGGGAGGAAAAGTAATACACAATTAGTATTTATGTAGTGTTAGTGTCATAACTTGTATTTGACAATGATCTTGTTTTTAAGCTTAGTATGGAGAAGTGAAAGTTGGGGACGATGAATTTATTTTGTTTGTTCCATGATCCTAAGTATTATCAAAGAATAATGAATACATAAGGTTATGAAGTGTTGAAGTATGGAAAGTATGAAAAAGCATAAAAAATGGAAAAATATTAAAAATGGAAAAACGGGGATTTTTAAAGCTAATGTTTCTTTAATCCCTTAAGATGAATACTTAGCTACTTTTCAAGGAGGTGATTAGTTTGGGAGGATTGGAATTTTTAGTTTTAAGCGTGTATTTATAACATTGCGTGAGGACACGACAATACCTTAGTATGGGGGAATTTGGTATGTGCTAATTTACACATACCTTTTATACACTATTTTATGCCAAAAAAACCACAAAAGGACAAAAATGTATTGTATATTGTGTGTTTTGTGTTATTCATGTACAGGGAACGGATATTGGACAAAAAGACCAAAAACAAGCCCAAAAAGGACAAAACCGGACACGAGAATGAAAGAGCGTGAAAAGCCGAGGCCAAGAATGTGCATTTATCAAAAGAAAACCCAAGACAAAACCCTAAAACCCAAAAATCCCAAAACCGTCAAACAAATAACACCGTTAGTCCTAAATTCATCAAAAGGACTAACGGTCGTTAAACTTTACCAAACAAAATCTAACAAATGTCAAATATACTTAACAATGGTTAAGTATTATAACTAAATACTTATACCCGGTCCATAACCCTTTTAAAAAAATGTCAAGGCCCAACTCCTTTACACGAGCCCAAGTCAAACCAAATGTAACGGGTCAAAAAGAAGAGTCAAAGTTACTATACAACCTTCTCTTTCCCTCCCTTTTACTTTTACAGGGCAAATCACGACTAGGGTAAATCCTACTATATCACACGCTTCTAGAAGGAATTTCTGACATCACTAACACCCTTATTAGCCACGCTGGCAATCCCCAACATTTTGATTGGCTATTGAGGCGTGGCACTTAATCCAACGGTCAAGATTGGATGATTAGATGCAGTTATGATTGGATGGCTATGATTGGAAGAGAGGGGAGCGTCCCTGGATCTAGAATCATCTGCTCAAGGCTATAAATAGAAGCTCTCACACATAGTGCAAGATATCTAGGAGTAGGATTATAGTAGGAGTAGCTTTAGGATAGCTTATTAGCTTATTGTAATCCTTTCTGCTTATTTCCTTTTTAAATGCATTGTACTTTTTTATTATTAATAAAATTTTAGTTTTTTAAATAAGTGTTCTTCAATTCCTGTTTTACTTTTAATTCTAAATAAGCATTTTTGATTAAGTTTTCCAAATAAGCTACAATAAGCTCATACTCTCCTCAAAAGCTTCATTAAGCTCAAATAAGCTTTTACAAAGCTTATCTGACCTCATTAGTTGATTAGACTGTTTAAAAGTGGATAAATAAGCTGGAAGATAAGCTGGCTTTGGAAGAGCTTATAGGGTTCTTAGATTTCTTATTCAATAAGCTGGGTAGGATATTAGAGCTTATTAAGTCATAATAATCCATGTTTGGTGCAAGTGATCAAGGTACACTTTGTTTTCTCTTTATGTCTTTTCTAAGTGCTTAGTTGTTAAAATTGCTTATTGTTTTTGCTTAATGACTTAATTGTGTTTATTCCTATGAATTTGATGCTTTTTTGTCTTTAACATACCTTTTTATATATCTGTTTCTACTTATCTTAGTTTAAATCAGCTTTTGTAGTTTAAAAATGCAAATGATAAATCTTAAGGGGTGTTTGGCTTAGCAGTTGTATTCAAGTGTCAAAACTGCTTGTAAGCTTTTTGGTTCTTTAACCAACTTTGTTAAGCCATCATTAGGGTTATTAGTTAGTTAATAAAAGATTTTAAGGATCAAAACTCAGTATCAAGGTATCATCTAATTGTGATTTGAATATGTGGATCTTAAGTCTAATCAATCTACTTAAACAATTAGATTTTTGAATACAGCTTTTTGGTGTTGTTTTTATACATATTTTAGTCTCAAAATGAAGTAGGAGTAAGGTTGCATAGGTCTGCTATTGTATTTGTGCTTCTGTCAAAAAAAATCTGTCAAGATGCATAATACCAGTTTTCAAAAGTTAAAAGTCCATTTTTCATAAGCCAATTTAGTTTAGTTTTAGTTTGTTTTATGGTCCAAAATTTATTTGCACAAGTAGTTTAGGATATAAGCTTAATCTGTTAAAGCTTAGTTTTAGATTTCATCAGTTTCTTCTAGCTTAAATCTTAGGTTGAAATATCTATTTTGTCCTTTGATAAAAATTTAGTCAAACTGTCTGCACTAGATTTTCCATTTAAGCTTTTCTCAGCTTATTTTATTTTCAAAATTCTTTTTGAGTGTTGATTTAGATAGTTTTTTGCTTAGGCTTTAAGGTTCTTTAAGCCATTTTGCAATAAGGTTCCATTTAGAGTCTTAAAAATAAGCTCAAAGTCTACAATTTGTCTTTTAAATCTGTGTGTTTAAGCCATTTTAAAAGTTAGCTTTTAAGAACCTTTAAGCTTGTTTTGTCAGCTAAATCCTAGCTTCTTTAACTTATTAGGTCAATGTAGATAAGAATTTTCAGCTTATTAGATTTAGTTTGCTTATTTGAGTCTTAAAATGTTCACAATTTGTCTTTAAAAGTTTTAAAGCTAGTTAGCTAATCTGTCAGGCTTAAAGCTAGTTTAACCTAGCTTATTTTAAGTTTTAGAAAAAAGTGTTTTAAGAAAAGTAGCTTATTTCCATCTTTTCATTAAGATTGTGCAAAAAGAAATTAAAAAAAATTCAAAAAGGAAGTCATGGGGTTCGAACCTATGACCTCCCCCTTATATAACCAACGCCTCAACTCCACACACAATCACCAGCTGCCCTTGGGTCTTCTTCATTTACTAACTTGCAACATTTATTTAATATAGTCTTTTAAGCCAATTTAGCTTATCAGCCAATTTGGCTTATTTCTAGCTTATTCATTTAGCCAATCCTCTAGCCTTTATTTTTCCTAGATTCCAAATATTCCAAAGTATTTTTCATAATTTTACTAGAATTTTTAGAATTAGTTTAGTATTTTTAATTAATTTTCTAGGTTAAAATCGTTTTTAATTCATAATAAATAAAATAAAAAAAAATAATTATTTTTCTAAAAATTTTCTTTTGTCATTTAGGATTTATAAAAATTAAATTTGCATTCATAGGGGTTAAATTTGTCATTGTTGCTTAAATGTCGCGTTTTATAAAGTGTGTTTGGGCGTATCAATATCATTTATAAATTTAACCCCTACGAATGCAACTATTATATATTATATGTAAATATATTATATATATATATATATACATATATATATTCATATATATATATATATATATATATATATATATATATATATATATATATATATACATATATATATTAATTTTATATACATTATATATATATATAATACTAAAAATTATTTAAAAAAAATAATTAATATACATTATATATATATAAAGTGTGTTTGGGCGTATCAATACCAAACATATAACACTTATTTTAAGCATCATTTTTATTTCAAGCAAGTATACTAAGTGTATTCAACAACAAAACTAATACTAGTCAATCAACAAAACACTTTTCATATATAATCCCCTTTCATGGGTAATTTGATACATGGATCGTACTCAATTTTTAAAACCATTTATTTTGAAAATTAGAGCAACCTGGCTTTGATACCAATTGTGGAAACCGTAAAGGGGGGTGAATACGTTTCCATTTAAAAACTTAAAATGTTTCATATCAAATTGCCGATCAAGTTAGATACAATATGAGAAGTGTGAATAATACATCTATATCCACTAGCGCATGTCATAGCAATATAAACACAATCACAAGATTAACTTCTATCCATGACATAATTATCATCCAAACAATATAAGCAACAATTCACACACATATAGATATAATGCAAATATAAATGTAAGGCAATAAAGTAAATAAAAATGTAAACCAAAAGGTAAAAGGAAATGCAAACCCGACACAATGATTTATAGTGGTTCAGTCACGAAGCTCCTCTTCGCCTCACTCCACTCCTTGAGTACCCAACTCAAGAGTTACTTCACTAGTAAACAAGCTCCCTATAGGCGGAGAAAACCGTACACACGTAACTTACACCAATTTCCAACATTAAGCCAAATGTCGAGTTCTAATCTTAGCTAGAACCGATCTACCATACGTAGCTTACACCAATTTCTGATACTAAGCAAAATGTTGAGTTCTAATCTTAGCTAGAACCGATCTACCACACGCTTGTATTTTAAGGCCTAAAATACTAACCACCCTTACAAGTATTTACCCCACCTAAATACTATCACGATCAACCCGATCTAACTATTACACAAGTTTGGAATACATGGACTCGATCTATACATCGTGAATGTAACACATGTCACGAATGCACTAACTAAACTACATAACTTCGTATCTTGACGATAACGAGAGTTCTTCTCTTGTAATTGAATGGATGGATGATTGGATCACATTTAAACAAACTTATAACAAGTTAAGTGATAAAAAAAAGGTTTAGAAGAAGGGTTTAGATCTGAGAAAAACTATGTGCAAAGATGTGAGAAAAATTCGTGGAACAGTCAACTATGGCCCTCTTAAATACCTTGTCGGCCCCCTTATCAATAAGGGGGCCACCCACTTTTTAGACGCTCCCATTTTTGTCTTTTTCCGGAGAAGGTTTTTCTGGGATTGATTTTTTCGTTTTTAAGGGTAAATTTTGAATTCAAATATTTATTTTGAATTAAAACATTTCTTATAATTACAAAAATATTTTGTCTAATTTTTGTAAAAATGTCTTGTTACATTTTATAAAAAATGTAAAGTTAGGACAAAAAAATATTTCTTTGAATTAAAACATTTTATAAAAATGTTTTGTTACATTTTATAAAAAATATAAAGTTTAGGACAAAAATTATTTCTTTGATCATCCAACAAATTTAAAGTTTGTTCGTTCATACCTTTAGTGATTTACGTCAGGTGCAAACTTATATTTGTTGTTGAAGCAGACTTGAGACATCGAGAGATGTTGACGTATGAATGCATTAGTAACTTGAGCACTTTACGTTATGTGTTATAAGTTACATGTTTGTCATCACCAAAACACAAAGAGAATGTATAGATTAAATATCATAATATTTGCACTAACAACATATAACAGGTTCATTTATCTATCATTCAATCAATTGAGTTGTAAGGGAAGTCTTGTATTCGAGGGATCAAGCCTAGATCATTGAGGATCTAGTTAGGGTTTGGTAAGCTTTCAAAGGGAAGTCTTTAATGGTTATAGGATAAGTCGAATCACGGGTTCTTAGGGGTGAATTTCAAGGGCGGAATACCGTAGGTACTAACTCTTCTTTGTGAGCGCCGATCTTTGTGCATATCGGTGGAGTTAAGTTTAATACGGTTTATATTCCATTATTAGGATTATACTAGGAATAGTATAGGTGTCGTGGATTCGTAACTGGACGTACGGAAGGACTAAACCCCCTTTCTAAACCAGTATATATCGTGGTCTCTCTCTCTCTCTCTCTTTTTCTTTCTCTCTCTCTCTCTCTCTCTCTCTCTCTCTCTCTCTCTCTCTATATATATATATATATATATATATATATATATATATATATATCTACGTATTGTTTGCATTGCAAAGTAGACTAGTGCATCACTCGGTTCTTTCGAGACTTGAAGTTTTATAAACTTCGAAAAAGTCAAGAAAACCGTATTCACCCCCTCCCCCTCTACAGTTTTACAGATGACACATAAATATTCAGGACACGTAAAATCACAAACGGTGGCCAAAAACCAAGACGGACCAAACTAGTCTAGGCGCGCCCGCAGCGTGCCACAGATTGTTTACAGGAAAGCTACGGGATGATGATGTTAATATGGTGTTCCGGGAAAGGTACGGGAAACCCAAACAAACACATACAACGAACACATATACATCTCAAGTTTTGTGAAACGAATTCGCTAAACGGGTAGGGAATTGCGGAGAGAGTTAGGTTAGCAATTTTTATCTCCGCTGCTATGCGCGCATAACCAACTATATTAAAAATTAATTAAGTCCTATTTATACTGATTTTAAGTTCTCAAAAAATTATTTATCTCTCATTTATATCTTATATCGATCATAAGTATATTTTTAATATACAATTTTTAACCTCGAGTGATAAAATATTATGATGATGTAATTACGAAAGTTTGGATATAGATATGAAAGAACATATTGATCACATATATTTATTTGTTCATATATACTTTTTGGTCTCGAGTGATGAAAGAACATGTTGATTCTTTGATATACATGAGAATTTAAAAGTTTGTAAAGGATATTAATCTAATTGCAAAACTTTTCGAAGGATATTGATGTAATTAGAAAATTTGGAAAAGGTATTGACGTAATTAAAAAAATGAGAAAGACATTGATGTAATATTAAACAAGGTTGGGCAGTATGGGAGGTGAGTGTGAGTTACTCACCTTTGGTGAAAGGTGAGTCGCCATTCCACCTTATAAAACTCACGCGTGAGTTTGAATACCAAAGGTGACTGACTCACCTTTGATGATTTGTGTGGGTGTGTGTGTTTTTATTATATTTTATTTTGGTTGTGAGTGTGTGTGGGTATTTAGTGGGGTATATTTATATAAAGTGGGTATTTTAATGAAAGGTGTTTGTGGTGACCACTACGGTTGAAAGGTGAATTGTAGTGAGTTAAGTGAGAGGAGAGAGAAAGCTGATGTGACGCTGACGTGAAATGTGGGTTTTGTGGCACCATACCATCCAGCCTTAGTAAGGATACATAGGGCTTTAAATGAACCAGAAGAACACATATGCAACTTTGTTCGTGTTCGTAGGTTTAATTTTAACCGGACAAATAAACGAGCACGATCACTTAAACAAACGAATTTCTTGTTAATGTTCGTTTATTAAGAAAATAGGGTTGTTCTTGTTCGTTTATGTTCGGTCATTAAGAACTAAACAAACATAAACGAACAGACATATATAAACATAGACTAATTAACATATAATATGTAAAATTATACATAATATTGTGTTTTATAAGTTTTGTTTATTTAAGTAAAATAATTTTGAATGTATATAATAAAAAGATACGATATATGAACGGAAACAAATAAATGAACGTTGACGAACGTGTAGTATCCATTTAGTAGTTGATTTATGTGGTTTCGGGTGGTCGGGATTGATCAAACCAAACAAGTTGATTCATAGTTTAGAGAGAAAAAGTAGAGAGAGAGTGGAGAAATAAAATATTTATTCAAATGATAAAATGTCCAAACATTCATCTACACCACTCACTGAGAGTCATGAGAGGTATTTATAACCTACTTATTATTTATCTCAAATATTCAATATAAATTCTCGCGTTTAACGCTTGATCTATAGCTAATATATTTTTATATATTTAAAGATATAAGAAAATCAGTAAAACTTCTTTTTATATAACTCTAACATTTGTTAATTAGTGATTTATCTTTATTGTCTAAGTTTTATAATTAAATAATTGAAATTTATATAATTAAAAGAAAAAGAGTATGAATTATGTAATTCGGGTTTTCGGGTCAACTAAAAACTAAAACGAATTCAAATTTGGTTTTTGATTCGGCTTGATTTAAATTGAACTCGATCTGATTCATTTTGCCTGAAAATAATTTAATCTGAACGACATGAACGAATAAGCTAGAAACCTTAGAACCAGGGGTGTTGATCGGTTCGGTTATCGGGTTGTTCGGTTAGTTCGGTAATTTTTTTAGGTGAACCCGAAAACCGAACCGAACCGAAAACCGAATTTAAATTCGGTTCGGTTTTCGGGCTTACCCGAATTACACAATTTATTTTTAAAAAAAATAATTACATAGATATTTAACAAAAAGAATCATTTAAAGCATAAAAATTGTTTTTTTACATTTGGTTATTTTGGTTTTTTTTCTCCCCTACTTAGAAACGAACCGATAAACACCCTACTTTCATATAGGGGTGTTGATCGGTTCGGTTATCGGGTTATTCGGTTAGGTTAAATTTTTTTTTGGGTCAACCCGAAAACCGAACCGAACCGAACTAGAATTCAACCGAACCGAACCGAAAACCGAATTCGAATTCGAATTCGGTTCGGTTCTCGGGTTGACCCGAATAACCCGAATTTCACTATTAAAAAAAAAAAAATTAATAATTACATAGATTTTTTGTAAACAAAAATTATTATTAACATAAAAAGTGTTTTTTTTTATATTATGATAACATTTTAATAGTATTTTATATATATAAATATATATATATAATTATATGAATTCGGTTTTCGGT
>BQNB010095195.1:0-25929 GCA_026074375.1 Tanacetum coccineum
GTCGTAGCTGTCGTGATTTTCTATTTTTTCAAAAACATTTTTACAGAAAATAATGTTTTATGTGTATATTAATATTATCTAAATATTTTTTATTAATAAAAAAGTATTTTAATTCTTCTATTATTTTAGCTACGACAGATGTCGTAGCAAAAATATTTTCTCATTTTGAATAAATGGGGTAAATTACAAAAATACGGTTGGCAAATGTTGAAAAATAATAGCGACGACTTATGTCGTGGCTAAAGTAGTGGGCCATGCAGTCAAACTTTCACACAAAAAATGAGTTGAATATGTGGGCCATGTGCCAACTTTAGCTACGACATGAGTTGTATCTATATTTTTTCCTAGCCAAAAGTTGAAATTGTTGTAGTGGATCTGTTGGTAATTTTGCATTGTTAGATGTCGATTTTTTCTTGGCCTTCGTTTGTGTTTATGCCATTTAAGTATACATGTGCTAAATATGTCTAGTTCAAATGCTAGAAAACGATTGTATTATTATTGTATCAGTTAATGTATAGCATGTTTAGTAAGTTTTAGATTTGATGGTCATCTGTAACTTAATATTATGTGTGTCTTTTCAGTGCAGATCTACATTATTTTTCTTACTTTAAATTTTTTGTGTTAAAAACTTGTTGCAGAATGGAAATAAATAGTGTAATCGCTTAAATAGCCAAAATGTTAAGTTTAATGAATGAAAAGTACAGCTATTTCTCTTTTCGTGACAATGCTATTAAGTTATGCAAATTGTTGTTTTACAGCTACAAGGTTAGGATAAATACACTTGTGGGTGATGTTGCTATACGTCCTTGGTCTATTTTAGACCAATATTGTATGCATATATGGATTATGATTTATGATTTGGATTTCAATGCTATCGCAGGTAGAGCAAAGGCACCACGTGCAGCTTCCAAGACATCCAAGTGTATGCCGTTTTAACTTAACATTTTTTTAGCATATACAAAGCTATCATCATTATTTAGCAAACTAACTTCCTTATCGGAAACCAAGCTTTACCCACAATATATGTAATGAATAGTCAACTCCAAAGAGATGTCAATATTTGCAACTAACAAAAAGAGAAGTAGTTTAAGGTATTGCTAGCGTATAATTTTATTTTTTTTAACATTTGGGTAAAAAAACAGCGTAACATGGAAATATAAATGCATTTCCCATATTTTATTCGTGTAATTGTGCTCCTCTTGGATTTGTTATTACAAATAATCTATTACTGCAGCTACTACTCCAGAAGCACCTATGATGTACGAACCTAGATCTCGAAAACTTGGCGTATTTGCTGAGGGTAAGTAACTGACTCCACATATATGATTTTGTTATCAAGATAAGTGTTATCTTTAGTTCAAATGTGTAAACTGAACTAATGCCTTTATGATTATTTCTCTCCGCTTGTTTGGTCAATTTAAAATTTACAGTATATAACTGTAAACAAGATAAGTTTTGAGAAATTTGCTACGAATTTCGTAACATCTTTCCAGTTTTATAGATAATATAGCTACTGTAGTTAAATGACCAAATGCCAATAAAAAGAACTTAACGCATGATGTTTTAATGCACTTTTGAGCTTTTTAGTGTCATATGGTTAGCCGTTTTAAATTTTAGGGATAATTGTTTGGAAATGTAGCTAAATTGTCATTATTTTGGGTTTTGTGTAGCCATATTTTTTTTCTTTTGTGCTTTTATACAACCGTGCTTTGAATTCCGTCTATTATGTATCTTTTGTGACCATTTTACCTTTCCGTTTATCAACCCTCCTATTAACACATGAATGGTAAAATAAAGATCACAAAATACAAACAATAAACGACATTCAAAAGTATGATTATATAAAAAGCAAGATAAAAAAAAAGACTACAAAACTCGAGAATGTGGCATATGCCTATATCCATACAATTATCCCCGGTTTAAACGTGGTGATAATATGTTTATATCGTACAAGGGAATTTTGACAACTAAACTTAGCTAGTAAAAAGCATCATACCATGAAGGATACTAGGTTTTAGGTTTACAAAATAAAAGCAGCTCTCACCGGGTAAGTTTTTCAATATTAGGAATTCAACAATTATGAATTTATTCGAGTTGGCGATATCTAGTTACTTCAGATATATCCATATCGTCCATTGGTATACCTTCTATTTCTTATGAGAAATAAGTTGGGTATATTTTTCCTCAATTCTTGCAGTGCATCTACACTTATGGGGGCGATATCAACTATTGCCAGTTCTACATGGACATGCTTTCTGAATGCCGTAAATCTGGATCAGCAACTCCTGGTTCCGTGGGCTTCTGAAAACCACGAGAAATAATGGTTATTGTCACTGACCCCGTTAGTGTCTGGTTAGACATTAGTATGTTTTTCTTTGAACACTAGCATGTTGTGTAGACTTGTAACAGTCTTTTTGGTGTCTAAATACTTGATTTGGTGTTTGGGTTATACGATATTTTCATGTCCACTTTGGGCATTTTTATTTTGACTGTTATAGGCTTACAGCAGTTAATTTTTTTTATGGGTGTCTAATAAGCTATACTTGACTTGGCGTTTAACTTATATGATAATTTGATGCTAACAAGGTTAGTAATTGTTGGTTGACTTTTAAACTAGCTCAAAAGTTTTTCGTTTATCCAGTTGAGGTAATTTGTTAAAAAAAAGTTGCGGTTTAAAATCATGCCTATACCAATCACTGAGTGACACTACTTCCCAATGGATATGTTTCATGTCTTGCGACGCCAAAATTTATGATGGTATATATCCTTGATGGTGCTTTAGGCTATTTGAAGGTGGCCTAAAGATATTGTCCATACGGTTTTTTATTCAAGGCTAGCTGGTTGTTATTGATGAGGGATATTTTTCCCCATATTCAAATTTTGTCGTGTTTATGGATCTCCAACCGGTGTAAACGTCTTGCCTTCATTTGGTTCACTTGGGTTTCGTGTCCATGGGAGGTTGTCGAAGGTACCTCGTAACTGTTTGTTTATATTCTGTGAAGTCAATGAGAAACCATATAACTAGTATGTCAAACCACATAGACTCTCATCCTACTAGATGGAACAAGTTGCTACCCATCAAGGTGAATATCCTAACATGGCGTGTTATGAACAGGCGAATTCCAACAAGGACCAATCTTGATAGACGAGGGATTGATTTAGATTCGGTCCGTTGTCCATTATGCGATGAAGACTTGGAATCTGAAGACCACATCTTTGTTTCTTGTGAGATTGCAAGTGGCATCTGGAAAGATATCCTCCATTGGTGGAATTTTTCAGGCATATCCATCACACACCTTGAGGATGTGATTTCCTTGTCTGATCATGTTCTATTAGAAATTAAGTTCCTAAACTACTTTGATGTAGTAGTGCAAACCACCATATGGCACCTTTGGATTTTCAGAAACAAGACGATCTTCTCTCAAAAGCGGCCTCAAAAGTCTTTGCTTCTCAATGATATCAAACTTTCGTCTTACACTTGGATTACGAGTAGGAAAAAGAAGAACTCACTGAGTTGGATAGATTGGTTTTGTCACCCATGTAATTCCCTATCAAGTATTATGTAATTTGTTTTGCTAGCTCCTTGCTAGTTCTTTAATGAAACCGCCGTTCAAAAAAAAATCTTATTATAGGGGTCTGTTGTTATTGTTGTCCCCGTCTTGGAGATTCTTCTTTGTAATTTGTCGAAGTAGTACAAAGCTTATCTTTGCCTTAAAAAACGGCTACCAGAGACGTTTAGCAGCCTACATTATTGGTTGAGTTTCGAGTCGGCTCTAAAAATATTTGTTATCAAAGTTGAATTTTCTGTATGGGAAGTAATTTGCATACCGAATTACTAATAGTTAATTAATGGGATGTCAAGTAATTGTTGTGATGGTACAAACATATCACGAAGGGTCGTCAAGTTAGTAGATAATGGTGATCGATCACAACAAATCAAAGGCATGACCATACAACACGTTGGTCCACCCGATTATTTACAAATAATGTTAGGTCATCCAGTTACTAGATAGGCTAATTAAGTACTGACGGCGTATCGGGTCCTTGAGAACCCGATTGGCAAACCAAAGTGTGATCGAATAACGTATTAATACAAATAATTATGTAAAAACGTTATTTATATTCTACGATTTTCTACGTTTTATTGACGACATATATTAAATTATAATACGTAAAGTTTAAAATAAATAAGTTTTAAACGTAAGCTTTAATCGTCGTCACAATCACTAAAGGTATGAATAGATGATTATTTAAACAAGCCGAGTCATGATCAAGGAAAAATACTTTTGCATACATAATGCTAGCAAGTATACTCACGTTTTTAGCAAGTATGCAACGTTAACTTGCACATTTTATTTTTGTAAGTATACTAACAAAGTTACTTACACATTTTTGTAAGTAACCAAGTGACGATTCCTTACATATTTCGTATTTGCAAGGTAACCAAATATACTTACACTTTTCATATTTTAAAACAAGCCACCTTCCTTTTAAAAGTATACACATATACTTTTTATTATAAACATATTTCTTAAAATGAAAAATATCTTGTGAATTTTACATCACTCATGACATCACAAGGTATGACTCTCTTTCGTTGTCATATCAAGAATGTGGAAGTAAAATGTCTTGTCAAAGAACATTCTATTTACAGCAGGCCGCAGATCCCTTCGTTACACCAGTCGAACCCCTTGAAAGGGATTCGCCGGATCCGTGCCAGGAGCCTCTTGTGGTTTCTTGGCTTATAAATAGATGTGACTTGTTCAATCATTTCTCACTCATTCTAAAACATTATTCTCTGTATATTTTCTCATATTAATCAGTCATTTATCATCACTTAGTGCATATACTTTCATCTTAAATCATTCCTCACTAATCCGAGTCTTGCAAATCAAGCATAGCAACACATACAAGACAACGAAGCCTCAAGATCATTGACGCTTGTCCTCATACATTCATAATTTGAATTACTTGTATATTCAGTAGCATTTGTATTTGTATCATACACCATTGTAGAGAGAAAGATCGTTGAGATCTAGGTTGGTTCTACCTCGAATTAAAACTCGGTATTTAGCTTATAACCGAAAAAAGTGTAACCGGCGTTAGGTTGGTTATACCTCGAACTAGAACTCGGTATTTAGCTTGGTACCGAAAAAGTGTAAGCAACGTTGTGAAGGTTTCTCCATCGGTGAAGGAGCTTGTTGACATAGTGCTTAGAAACTCTCGAGTCGGATACTCGGGGAGTTGAGTAGGACGAGAAAGGAGTTCTCGTAGTCGAACCACTATAAATACTCATGCATTAGTTTGATCTCTCCATTATTTATTTATAGTCTTGATTTATTATTTGCTTACACTTAATTATCTATATAAACTAGATCTCACACATAAGTTTCGTAAATATAATTTTCAAACGGTAAAACTATTCACCCCCCCCCCCCGGCCCTCTTCTAGTTTTTCACAATTGACATCAAGAGCTACGTTTTGAAACTTATGTTAAATTTAAGGATATAGATCTTTGGTAACTACAAGGAATGACAATCTATGCAACACCATGGATTTTGAAAACTACAAGGAATGACAATCTATGCAACACCGCCTCTTTTTGAATCTAACGAATTTATATATTGAAAAACCCGTTTTGAAACTTATGTTAAATTTAAGGATATAGATCTTTGGTATATAATTTGTGATGGTGACTATATACCAACGGCTAAAAATATCACCACGAGTCACGATGAGGTATTGCCACGTAGTAGGCATAATGACGAGCAAAAGAAAATGCTTGCCAAAAATAATCAGGCTAAAATGATGCTTTATATTGCTTTGTCTAAGAAAGAATATGAAATAATTTTTATGTGTAAAACTACACAAGAAATTTGGCAAACATTAATCATTACTCATCAAGGAACCTCTCTGGTCAAGGATAACGAAATTGACTTACTTGATATATGAAAAACTAGAAGGGGGTTGAATAGTTTTACCGCTAATTTTACGTATTAAATCTTCGTTTCAAAACTTTAGATTCTTGTTATGTGAGATCAAGCAACAATAATATAAATACTATATAAGACACTAAATAATAACTACAAATATAAATGATAAGACAAGAGTAAAGAGATAGAACGATCAAACCACAACATGAAGATTTACAGTGTTTCAGCTACGAAGATTTACTTCGCCCTACTCCACTCCTCGGGTATCCGACTTGAGAGTTCACTTTACTATGTCAACAAGCTCCCTTCAGGCAAACGTAGCTTACACCAATTTCTGACACTAAGCTAAATGTCGAGTTCTAATCTTAGCTAGAACCAATCTACCACTCACACATGTATTTTGATAACATCAAATATTTAATACTTTTTAGTGGCAAAATACCCCATATATTACCTGCAAATGTTTCACTAATACTCAAAAACGAGATATTTTCTATCATTTTGTTGTTTTCAGGTGAAATGCAAGAAAGTGACAAGAAACAAGGGAAAAGTGCCTAAAGTGTACGAAAAATGTTACGGCGTGACACCAAAAATGGTTACACCGTAACATAAATTAAGCAAGTACGAAGATCAAGGACAACTTTACGGCGTAACACCATATCTAGTTACACCGTAACCATGAAGATCCACAAATATGGAATCAAGATCACGTACGTATGGAAATTATTTGAAGGTTACGGCGTAACACCATATCTGGTTACGCCGTAACAATTACTTAATTATGGAATGTTGTGTATAAAGGTTACGGCGTAACAACTTTATCAGTTACGCCGTAATAGGTTCGATACGTATAAATAGAGGCCTCATTCAAGCTATTCCGACATCACTTCCTCCACAGCCAATTGGAGAGGCGACAAAGGCTTCCAACCTTCAAAGAATTCCACCTGAAGTCCAAGGGAGATCACACTTTACTTACTTTTTGTATTTAATCGTTCAAATACGAATACTGTAAGAATTATGAGCTTTTAATCTATGATTACTTCTATTTCTTGCTGTGTTTCCGTTACCATGAGCGGCTAAGCACTTAAAGTGTTGGCCTAGTTATGTAATTACTATTGTTATGATGTTTGTTTCTTGTTAGATTATGGTTTCGTTAGATATTCCTTGACTATCGTGTAACCCTGAGTTTTGGTAGTACGGGTGGTTTGGACCTTGCTTGCCCCATTATTAGATTATCTAGTCAATATGGGATCCATCGGGTACTAGGGAGGATCTATGACTCCGTCCCTAGTGTAGGAACTAACCGGTCTCCGCACTTATCACTCAATATACTTAAAAAGCACAGGAACTCTTTTAGACGGGGTTAATAATCTGCATAGGTTATTAGATAAGTTTTGGGAATAGTTAGGATTAATCACTGCAACCTGGATATCCTACCCCCTATACGATTTGGACTGAGTCAGAATCGCATGAAGTATAGGATAGACTAAATATACCTATTCAAGTCTATCGACTTTAGAAACCGCTAATGAAACCATAGTTTAACATTGCACAAGAAAACGTTTTCATAACAGTAGTAATGAAGTAACTAGGTTAGCACGTTTTCTCTTCTGATATCTCCAACTCTTTTAATTTTCAGTAATTTATTTTATTGTTATTTTAAATTCATTTCAAATCAACTCAAAAACCATTTTTAAAACGTGACATTTCAAATTAAAACTAATTACAACTTAGCTCTTGGGACGACTTCGGATTTACCATTCTATACTACTCACGATCGGGTTCTCTGCCCGTTAGTGCGTTGTTAGGTAGATCGAGTTTTATAAATTTAAAACTTGATTAATTAATATTTAAAAGAAAATACGCATCATATTTTGAGGACTAAAATACTAACCGGATCTCACACTTATATTCCAGACTAACACAATAGCCGGATCTAATCAACTACACAAGATTGGAAGTAAAGAGATCTACAATAAGATCGTAACAAGGACTACATAATAACTAAGTAATCTATATCACTTCTTGACGAATACGAATGTTCTTCTCTTGCACTTTGATTAGATGGATGATTGGATCACTTGTAAACAAATTAAACAAGTTAAATGATCAAGAAAATGGAAAATAGAAATATGATTTAAAGCAGAGAACATAGTGTGCAAAAAGATGAAAATCACTTGGGAATGATATGCTCTTTATCGGCAAACCAGGACTCGTCTGACACACCAGACGGTTCGACGGTCCCCTTATATATAAGGGGATTGTCCCCTATTTAAATGGACCGTGCGATGTTGTCAGGACGCTCTTGTTTTTTTCTTTTTGTGATGAAAGTTTATCTGGTTTAGGCTTTATCTATATTGAGGGAAAAAACCAGACTTTGAATATTTATACTTAATAAAACATTTTTTTATAATACAAAAATATTTTGTCTAATTATTTTTGTAAAAATGTTTTGTGTTACATTTATAAAAATGTAAGTGTAAGACAACAACTTATTTCTTTGATCATCCATCTAGTTTAATATTTGTTTGTACATACCTTAAGTGATTTACATTGAAATAGAAATTAACGACTAATAACTTGTATATGTTTATGTGACACTCCAATAATTTTCAAGTCAATATTTTACCAATTTACGTGCATTAGTTTGACTTTTATAAGTTACATGCTAAATTAGACCTAATCCGGGAAGTTATCCTGCGTATCACCGAGAAACATTACCGGATGCGTTCCGGCCCTCAATTTAACGTAGTCTATTAACGACTAACGCGTTTCTACTTATCGAGCATATATTTGGGTTATTTTATATTTTTTTAGTCATCACGCATTTTCTTTCGTTTTTACGGGATTTCGTATACGTTAGTTAGCTTAATTAAACATATATACTAATGCATGCATCTAGATCCTTCTTACAAAATATCTACTCAAATAAAAATCAATTGGTCCCCTCCCCCCTGTGCTTTAGCTCGTCCCCCCTCCTAGCAAACACAACCCTAAAAATTTCTCAGTTGTGTCTCCATAGTACAAAGGATCCCATGAGCATTTTGTATTTAACCAAGGTCTAAGTTCATTTCACCAACACATTTCCTCTCTCTAGAAAAACACACACATAAAATTCTCTTCTCTTTTCTTTCACTTTGGTGCTCGGCCGAACCTCAACAAACACCCCTTTGGTGTTGATTTTTCTTGTTGCTTGAAGATTTAGGTTTAGAAAGCTTGTGTGATTCATTAATACACACATTTGGGTCATTCGTTAGTCATTTGGGTTCATCTTTGCCACTTAAATTCTACTATTTTCACCAAACTTTGTAAGTAAACTTTTCTTAAATCTTTTCGTACTTTTATCATTTTCATCTCATATGAGCATCATTTGTACAAGTTCTTCATAGAAATTTACAAGAAAAATGTTAACTTTTGATCATTTACATACATACATATACACGTTTTATATATAAAACACCAACAAAAAAGTATCACCATGTTTGTGTAACTTATTTTCTTATAAAATGTGTGTAAAAAGTCTTCGTGTAGCTTATTCGGGTATATCTTGAATTTTAGTTTTGCTATAAGCGTGGTTGTTGTGAGGAGGTTATGTCACTAGTTAGGTTATTGTCTTAAATCGGTGAAAGAAGTGAGTATTAGATAGGCATTGTTGGTTTTGTTTGCGAAAGTGTTGAAAAGGTGGAATTTAGTGTAGTTTGTAGAGGGTTGTCCTATAGGCGCATTTTGGAAAGTGGGAAGTTAAGTTTTGCAACATCTAATGATTATTTTGAAAACTAGACAATTTAAGCTAAACATGGCCGCTTGAATCGCTAAAAACGGACTTATAACGAAGAAGTTATGTCATTTTGAATATTGCGTCAATTTTTGCAATAGCTGAGAAACCGCACTAAATGTTTTTAAGGTCGCGTGTTCGAGCCCTATTTTGACCATCTAAGCGTCCGAATTATTAAAAGTTTAAAACAGAAAACCTGTAGCCCTCGTGCTCACCTTTCTAGATTGTACTCGTACTTTTTTGTAAAACCTTGTAACGAAAAAGTTATAGCCTCGCAAAGTTGACTGAAAATGCACAGTTTTAATAAAATTTCAGCATTCATGTTTACTTAGTTTTAGAGCTGATTGGACACTTTGAGGTTGTTTTTGAGCATTTAAGAGTCTGAATGAGACTTAGAATCCTTAAGGAATATTGTAGTATGATCTAAGAACTTTACATACGAGTCAAAGGTTTTCTAAAATAGAAAAATTCGAGCGAGATATAGATTTATGAAGTCGGACACTTGAAAATTTTTGTATGAAAATAAATGGCAAACTTTTGACGTAAAATTTAATTCGACTTACAAAACTAAAAACGCAAACGTGCATTGATGATACAAAGTTAATAAAATACATTTACATCATTTCATTCCATATAGCATTATACTAAAATAAGCCATTATTTATTAGGTCGTGATCCGGTACCGTTGAGCGTTATTATCTAATCGATTTATTCCTGAATCTCTACTATTACTTGAGGTGAGTTTATAGCCCCACCTTTTTCTTGTTTTGGAAACTTACTTGATTTGAAATATTAGGGTGAGAAACATTGCTTGTTTTTAACTTTGGACATAAATACTTACTAAAACGTTTACGGATATGCCTAAGACCCTTAGCTCACTACTGCCCATCATGAACCGTTAATTATCGTAAGTAAGCGCGAGTGCTATTAATAGATCTATTGGAATTAATAATCCCCGTCCGGGTTTGGTGATTCATACCTGCATCGGAGGTGCCGATCAAACAGATGTATAACATGTCGATTGAAATAGGTATTTTGAGTTAGATACCTACTTGGAAACATTTACCTGTCATTTTTATGCCGCATACTTATTAGCTTCGGTATCATGAGCTTAGAGCAATCGTAAATGCCTTTTGTGATATTGTATGTGATACAATAGTCACGCGTCTTAAATCTTGTGGTCCATACTACGGCTTTACCATAAACCTATGAACTCACCAACGTTATGTTGAAATTTTTAGCATGTTCTTCTCAGGTACTTAGCTTTTGGAATTTGATGTGTAATATGAGGTCTGCATGCATTTGGCTTCAGTTTCAAGATTCTTTCTTAATTACTTGTTGTTTTACAAAAGCTGATTTATGCTTCCGCTATGTTTAAAATTTCCATTTGAATTGTTGTAAAACTCTTTTAATTTAATTTAAGCAACGAGTTAATATTTTCAAAACGTCCATATAGTGGTCGTTCCTTATACATTGTGTGATATGTATTATGACGTTACGCCCCTAAGTTAACCATTCCGCTGCGATCCAGATTTGAGGGTGTGACAGATTGGTATCCAGAGCCAAGGTTATAGTGAACTAATTAAGTTGCATATTAGGCCTAGACTATAACCATTACGTGATCCCTACTTACCTATACGTGCTTTTATGTGCATTTACGTTGCCTTACATATATGCGTTGCAAATGCCTATACTTGAAAATTGTTTTACTAAATATTATTTTATCTTAAGTATTATTTTGCCATAAATGATATTTTACTCAAATTTATGCCATATACGTACTTTGCTATAAGTTATTTTGCCATATTCATTTTATTATGATGCATTTTCATTTTTCCATGAGTTCATATTCATTTTGTATCACGTTTATTTTTGCACTACACCTATCCTGCATCGTTTCATATAAAGGGTATTTATATAAACTTTTACTTGTGTAGTGCCATGCCTTCTTCTGATATCGAGACTGAGATGATTGTCGTTCCTGCTGATATCCCTACTGTTATTCCAGAGATTTCCCTAGAAGTGGAGGCGACTGCTGTCGCTTCGCCTGCTGGTGTACTTGACCTGACTGATCATCCCGATTTAGAGCCTACACTTGTAGGACCATCTCGTAAGAGATGTAGGTCCCCACCACCAACATCATTTGTACCACCGCCAGATACCACAGCTGAGGCTGTCATGCCAGAGTTTGGCATTCCTGAGGCTATGGCCTCAGTTGCTCCCGTCAGACGTCGTAGGTTGGTAGAGGCCCGTCGTCAGGCTTTCACTAGAGACGGTATTGACACTTGGAGACACTATGAGGGTGAGCCCAGGTATGAGATGGAGGAGGGTTATTTAGCCCAGATACTCCTGATTACCGGTGAGCCTATTCACTACACCATTCCCCTACTTGTGGTTAGACTCGTCCGCCTTGACGGGCATATTGAGGATATCCACAACCATCAGCGAGAGGTTTTGGTAGCGAGGATTGAGTCAGATGAGCAAGATATCGAGAACATGCATACTAGATTCAGATGTGTAGAGGCTCAAGTTGCCATCCTACGGGGATTACTTGGGATTGCTGGAGTTAGGATGACAGGCCTTGAGTTTCGAGCTAAGGATGCAGAGTTTAGATTGGAGCAGTGCGAGCGTGGATGGATTCAAGACAGTGCGTGCATTAGGAGACTTGAGGAGCATCTTGGTATTTAGATAGTAGGCTAGTACCATTTATGGCTATCGCCCATAGTTTTGTTGCAACACAGGTTATGTATTGGCTAGTATTGGATATCAGTAGTATTAGGATTATGAACTTCCTTTTGTAAAAGGATGATGTAACCAACAAATTCTTCTATGTTATGATAACTTATTTATCTATTATATATTCTTTTCTTGTATATTCTCTACGTATCATGAAGTTATCTATTTCATTTTGGCATATCGCGAATCTATTAGCTCCTTATAACCTCGTTCGTCATAATCTAGATATTTCTATATATCGTGTATGATAACAGCATTTCATACACAATCTCACCATGCGTTACATTTTATGACTTAGAACCATGCCTACTACTCAAACAGGAATGAGTTCTTGCTGAGATTGACTACAGCCCAACGAGTTATTGATGCTATTAAAGCTATTGCTGTCTACGAGACAAAAATATGCATGGCTCACGACTCGATGAATTAGGTCATACATCAAGAAACCACTGTATGAAAGAATGCTGGCCAGCAACTGAGCAAGATAATTGAAGTGGTTAGGGCTCACGCGACTGGCCAGGCAGCAAGAAAGCGTATGCTGGGAATTTGCCTTACTGCAACAAGTGTGAGTTGCATCATGTTGGGCCGTGTAATGTAAAGTGCGGTAACTGTAAGAGGGTTGGCCACATGACTAGGAATTGTAAGGCCTTCATCGCTTCAATGAATCAGAGAACCCATGTGGCAAATCAGAAAGCTGCCATCACTTGTTATGAATGTGGAAGGCAAGGACATTTCAGGGATGAATGCCCGAAGCAGAGGGATCAGAATCAAGTAAACCAGATTAGGAAGGAAAAAGCTCGCGAAAACTCTAGCACCGTTACAGATAATGCTAATGCTTAAAGAGAGATCTTCCCGCCTTGCATAGTGAGACCTAGGTCGAAGCCTTCTTAGACTATATTCCCTAAGAGATTGCACTAGTACCTTCCTAAAATTTCGTTGTATTGTGTGGATGTTTTAAAATTCTCTACTAATATATGTGTGCCCTGGCGATTCCGTTAGTTATACTCTAATTCTCTATTAATGTAAGCTACTCCTCGAATTTGTTACTGTCTCATAAACCATTTCACTATTATTTTATAAACCATTTTTACTATTATAAACTATTTGGATGTTATCGTATAAAATATTTTAGTGTCGTGTTATAAACAGAGTTGTTGTCATTTTATAAACTATTTTACAGTCAGTTATATAAACTACATTGTTTTCGTTTTTTACGAACTGTTTTGCTACCTTATAAACCATATTATTAATACCATATAAATCTTTAAACATAACTCTAGTTTGATGAAATTAGCATTTCATCGTTAGTCCCTAAATTATACAAAGCCTGATCACATATGTATAATTCAGGAAGGGTCATGCTATGCTGGCAGTAGTCACCTTAAAGTTTTGTCAATTTATCTTCACTTTCCATTTCTATTTTCTCTTTTCTTCTCTATATTTTCAACAGGAATTTATCGTGTTTTACTAATATTTTGCGTACGTACTCGCGAGTTATGTCTGTCACGTGTATTAAGCGTCGTAACTAAGTAGATTTTTCTCAACCTTATCATATAGAGACACCATACCCTTAGCCGAGAGACCGAATCATGCTCCTTGTAGTCATGATAATTTTGGGTTGTAAGATTTTAGAACGTAATAAATTTATCCCTTTTAAATGGGGTTAGAATCAAGAAAATTAGAAGATTCCATCACCATCGAATTTACTTATGGTCATGAAGTTAAGGCTAAACACTTAACCATCGCAAGTATCTAGAACCTAGCAGATGGAAGTTTCACATCCACTACTTTCTTAGACCTTTGAGCGACATCATCCTATCTACCTTAGACACTAAGTACACTGCAGAGTTAGCTGACGGGAAGATAATAGGAATCGATCCTATAATTCGAGGTTGTGCCATAGACTTTCTAAACCACCCGTTTAATAGAACAAGTTGACCGTGAAGAATCGATACCCGCTTACAAGAATTGAAAACTTGTTTGACCAACTACAAGAATCGAGTGTCTACTCTAGGATCCACCTGAGGTCTAGGTATCAAACTCAGAGTTCGAGAGGAAGAAATTCCTAAGACAGCATTTAGGACACGCTACGGTCATTACGAATTCCAGGTTATGCCTTTGGTTTAACCAACGCGCCGGTGGTATTCATGGACCTCATGAACCGGGTGTGCTAGCCGTATCCGGATATGTTGTGATAGTGTTCATATACGATATTGTGATTTACTCAAGAAATGAGAAAGAGTATGATGGACACCTTAAGTTAATTTTAGAATTTCTTAAAAAGAAAGAGTTGTACGCCAAATTCTCAAAGTGTGATTTTTGGCTTCCAAAGGTGACATTCCTTGGTCACGTGATTAATAGTGAAGGCATTCACGTTGACCCTGCTAAGGTTGAGTCTATCAAGGATTGGGCATCGCCCAAGACTCACATGAAAATTTGCCAATTCTTAGGCCTTGCCGGTTATTACCAACGATTTTGTTGGGTCAGTTGCTGAGCCCTTCAGTCTCTCATTAGATTTAAACATAAAATCACCTAAGTATAATCAAGATGAAGAAAGTTTAGCTTGTGTCGCTAAAGAAACTTTAGCTTCAGTTCTTCGGGTACTTAGAAGATCAAGATTATCTTCACTTCAGTTTATATGGCGGTACAAACACTGAAGAAAGACCTTAGCAAGAGCTTTAGTTCAGCTTGGTTGACAACTCTAAGCTGAACGATGTCGATCTCCTTCTTAGAAGACTGAAACAAAATGTTTCACTTCTAGAAGGTTTACAAGGCAGGAAAAATATTGCTTTATATCAAAAGGAATAAAGCAATCTCCTTAGGAATGAATACTTCTAAAGTTGGTATAGAAGTACAACGACATTCCTTAAAGGACTGTACCTAGTACTATAAAGCATGTGTGCATTAAATGGTAGCTCAACCACCCATTTAATGCTTGCCACATATACTAGGTTAAACTTGTAAACCCTAATCCTTTTGCCTACAAAAGGAAAGGGATGATGAGAGTAAATGCTATCTCTTTCAATTAATGTGAAACACATTGAAGAGCATTTATCTCTCAAACAAACTGAACAGAAACTGTTGAAGTTGAAGCTTTAGTTCTAGTCGAATAGTTTGTTTTATTATACTCATAACTTTGGTTAGAGTTTAAGTTAGAAGGAGATCACAACCCAATTGTCATTCAACCACCTTGCTATTTCGCAAGCAAGGTGTGTCACAGATTGTTTATTTGATTCTAATAAGAACCTATACGTTAAAAAGTTACTTATGTGGTTTAAACTTGTTCTTTATATTGTTTATATATATCTGTTTAAAACTCACTTTGTTGCCATGGAATGTAATTAGTTTATCTTGATAAACCTAATATCACATTTAAGGGGACCAACAAGTGGTATCAGAGCAGTTTGATTTGTAAAACCTTCTTAAAAGTTTTGATAAACTGCTCATAAGATTTTTAAAATCAAGATCCATAAAAATGGTAGCAGAAGTACCACATACTCTTGAATATAGGGGTGGCCAGTTAAATGTTGCTCCTGTACTAGAGGTGGAAAATTTCACCAATTGGAAGAAGAGGTTCATGTGCCATATAATAGGCATTGAACCTTAATTCAAAAACATCATTGAGAATGGTCCATACGTTCCTATGACAGCTGGTCAAAGGAAACAAGAAGTACAATGGACTGGTAATGAGAGAAAGGCTGTTAACTTAGACCAGCGACTTAAAAGTCTCATCATGTCTGTCTTTCTAGATGACCAAATGAACTTTTTCATCAACTGTTTGACAGCTAAATCTACCTGGGATGACCTGATACTATATCATGAGGGCACCTCTGATGTGAAAGAAAGTAGGGTCATGGACCAAAAGTTGGGTTACAATACCTTTAAATTCAAGGAAGGTGAAACACTAACATAAACTTTCACCAGATACAAAGCTTTAATAAATGAGTTAGTAAATGATGGCATCAAACTTTCAAAGCTAAATCAATACTAGTTTTATAAATGGGTTACCAAAGAAGTGGCTAAGTTTTTGCCAAAGTCTCATAAACACAAATCATGTGAAAGAATCTGAGCTTGCTTCTTTATTTGGTAAACTCAAATATGAAGAAAACCTCATTGATAGTATTTATAAATCTAAAAAGGAAAAGTCTCTTGTCACTGCAACTCCCTTGTCAACTGCCTTCTTCTCAACCTCTATTGTTGAGGACTTTGACGATAGTCCAGATGATGAAGAGGATACAAGAAGTAGTCAAGAGTACCTAAATGACCTTTAAGAAGAATATCACAAAAGAGCCCTTTTAGCCAAGTCTAAAAGATTCTTCAAAAAAGGGTCTCAAAGGTTCGGTAGTGCAAAAGCAACTGATGATACTATATGCCACAAATGTGATAAAAAGGTCACTTTGCAAGAGACTGTTTTTCTACCACTTCAGTTTCTTCATACTCATCACATTTTCAAAAACCTTAAACTACTATCTTCAGTCCCTCTTAGCAGAAACCTAAACTGAGGCCCAACAAAGAATTTGAGAAAAAATACAATAAAGTCAAGGCTAAACTAGCCCTCCTTAATTCTGGTACTTCATCTAAATCATCAATGGTCAAGAACAAAGGGCTTGTTGCTAAAGCATATGAATGGGATGAAGAAGATGTGTCATTAGATAAAAATGATATGACTGAAGTAAAGGTTCACATGGCTCAAACTGATGATGAAAATGTTGTTGTTGGCAAAGAGAGTGCCAGAAATGGTGAATGGGTGAAGATCTCTATGAGAAAGGTACACACTCTTCTTGATAAGGAGGATAATGATGAAAGAAAATCTTTTCTTGATTATTTGTGTATTGATCTTAGCTATGTTGAAGAGCAAAGAAACAAGCTTATGTTAAAACATAGAGATCTTGTTCAAGAACTGAATACATGCAAAGAACAACTTTTAGTATTGAAACAAGCAAAACTTGATTTTCTTACCATGCAGTTGTAAACACTGAAATTCTTAAAGAGAATAAAAACTTAAGAATAGAACTGAAAGAGCTAACAGCAATCACTGAAACATGGCTAAACAATTATAATAAAGTAAATCAGTGTATCAGTGAACAAATCCCCTCCCAAAAGAAAAGAATTTCGGGACTTGATCAACTCACGGAAGATCCCTCTAGTTCTGGGCAAATAGACTTAGTCTTTGTAAAATCTTCAGCTGAAGACATAAAAGTATCCATTTCGGGTGTTGAACGACCCTGGTTATCTGAAGCTGAAGGATTTACTTTGCCAAATCATAACACTTGTAGAATTCTTCTAGCTGAGTCACAAATGTAAATAATTGATCCTTTAGTTGCTATCACTGACTCTTCAGCTACTGAGTATGATTTAGCTGATGAATCTTCAGTTTGTAGCACCCCTCTTTCTCCACTGGAGAAGTTAGCTAGTGTTGAACCTGTATCTGGACCAAAGGCTATCAAATTAATTTTGAAGTCAAATTCCACATTCAAAGCTGACACCTTAAAAGGCGTGACCATAAATGAACCATCCTCATATCCTTCTAAGGGTAACAAAAATGCTTCAGCTTCAAAGAATAATTTAACTTCTATTGGTAAACTAAAGAATGTAAAAATTGAAGATGACTCTCCTTTGTCAATTATAATGAAAGAACTAAATGATCGAAAATTACAAATCAGCAAAAATTAGTCATCTTACTCCAGAAATAACAAATCTCAATAGGTTCCCCAAAATGCACTTCAAAACAAAAAAAAACTCAATTAAAAAAGAATTGTAATTTTGTGGATTGTGTTGGAAACCATGTTCTATAAAACCTAATATTAAATTAATATTAAACGAGCTACGTAGTGGATATAGATCACATATAGCATACATAATTAACATAAAACGTAAACAAGTAAACATACCTTTAGCAACCAAGCTAGTGACGAATCGAAGACACTTTGAGTACACGCACGTGTGTAATAACGTGCAAACCAAACACCACTATGAGTTACTAAGATAAGTAACCTCTACGTGTATAAACACTACACGCCGAACAATACCACCCGAATGCTAGTTCTTCAACCAATGATCAAGTGAACACCAATAATAATAAAACACAAAAACCCTAAAGTGAGGTGTTTGTTTTTGTCTACCAAGGAGAAAAAAGAAGAGAAGGGAAAAGGTTATAAGCTCTAGGGTCCTCCTTATATAGTAGATGAATTTAGGGTTTACCTAAAACACATAACTTAGAGGAAAAGATAGCTCAAAACCTAACCCATCACCCCCTTGGGCTATAGGCCGGTCGAACCCACACACAACACCATTGGTGTTGACTTTTTGACTTTCCTTTATTTATGGATAATTACATTTATATACGTATTAATTAAAAAGCCTTATTTGTTAATTATTCACAACGAACTAATTAACGACCGTTAGTGTTTCATCGTTGATTCATATATCAATATAAATAATAAATATACAAATATATTATTATAAATATTAATCGAATGATATCTAAGTGTAAACGTGTGTGACCCCGTAGGCTCATGTATTTCTAGTTGTATAAATATCCGTATGACATGAGCACAAACCAAAAGACTGAACAATTATCTCTCTGAGAATTGCTACAAAGTTTTGTTTTCTAAAAAATGTGAGAGAACTGATCACAGAACTTGTGATCATGCTGAATATATGTCCACTATAAACATGACTCGGCATCTCAAAAGTCAAGGTGGATCTTCTTCAATATCTAAAACCTCAAGACCATCAAAGCCCTTCCCTCCTTTCATACATTATGGGTTCAATGATCATCTATCTGATGATTGTGTTAATTATCCCATCCGTGATAACTGTGGAAGTTATGATCATGATACACATGGTCATAACAGGGTAATTTCTCTATGAAGATGAATCAAACCAAGAAACCCTCAGCAAGTCACAAAAAGTTATGAGACTTGTGGTAGCACTGTTCATATCATAACTGATCACAATGACATTGAGTGGTTTAGAAGAGGTGAAGCACATCAAGCTAAGAAAGCTAAAGCATTCCAATCTAGAAAGACTGAATCATCAAATGCTAACAGATCAAAGACTCCTACTAAAAGGTGGATTTCAAAGCAAAACTAGCCATCTAACTTATTTGTGCAGAGTGACATCAGAAAACCCATCTGGTACCTAAACAGTGGATGCTCAAGGCGTATGACTGGTGTCAAAAGCTATCTGCACAAATATGTGGAACAACCATGACGTAAAGTGGTGTTTGGAGATGAATCAACATGCATCACTGAAGGATATGGTTCTATTAAATGTAATGGTATAGTTTTCACAAAAGTAGCATTTATAAATGGTCTCAAATACAATTTAGTTAGCATCAGTCAACTGTGTGATGCTAAATATATTTTTTAGTTTGATGAGAAAAGAGGAACAATCTTCGACTCTAAAAAAGAAATTGTTAAGATTTCTCCAAGAGTAAGAGATGTATATGTTTTGGACATGACATCTTCTGCACAAGAATCTTTTTACTTTGTCAAAGCCACTGAAAATCTCAACTAGCTTTGGCATAAAAGACTTGCTCATCTACACTTTAAAACAGTCAAACAACTAGCAAAACAAAATCTTGTTATTGGTCTTCCATCACTTGTCTACTCAAAGGACAAACCATGTTCATCATGTTAAAAGGGAAAGCATCATAGAGCCAGCTTCAAAACAAAACAGACATCTTCTATCAAGAAATGTCTTCATCTTCTTTACATGGATTTATTTGGACTTGTAACTTCTAGGTCCATTAACCATGAAAAGTATACCCTTGTCATTGTTGATGAGTACTCAAGGTACACTTGGGTATACTTTCTGAAAAAGAAAAGCCATGCACATGAAACCATTATGTTATTCATCAAAAGAGTTGAAAATCAAAATCAAACAACTCAGAACTAACAATGGTACTGAATTCAAAAACAGTATTCTTGTTAACTTTTGTGATGAAAAAGGGATTTCACAAAACTTTTTCTCTCCATGCACATCTGAACAAAATGGTGTTGCTGAAAGGAAAAATAAAACTCTCGTAGAAGCTGCAAGAACAATGCTTTCAAGATCTGTCTTTTCAAAACAATATTGGACTGAAGCTGTAGCTACTGCATGCTATTCTCAAAACAGGTCCACTATTGTTAAAAAAACATCTCAAAACTCCCTATAAAAATTTCCGTGGGAGAATTACAAACATTGACTTCCTTCATGTCTTTAGATGTCCAGTTTACATCCATAATCATAAAGATTATTTAGGGAAGTTTGATGAAAAATATGATGATGGTTATTTCCTTGGATACTCACTTGTTTCCAAAGCCTTTAGAGTGTTCAACACCAGAAGGCAACAAACTGAAGAAACCTACCATATCACATTTGATGAAAGCACTGATGCTATCAAATTCACAAAACTTTCAGATGACAACATCACCATTGCTGAATCTGAAATATACCCACCTAATGAGTATCTTTATCCATATGAACCCTCTCAAAGATATCAAGTAAATAGCAATGTTGTTTCTTTCATAGATCCCTATGAAAGACCTGAACCTGTTGTCCTTGAAACTAATGTTTCATTTGATCAACATTATCAAGCTGATTAAAATGATCAAAATGATCACTCAGCTCAAGATGATGAATACATAAATAATGATCAATTTGAACACTTAAATCATAACAATGATAATCATATCATTGATAACCTCCTAAACACTAATGATGTTCAGACCTCTAAACCACTATCCTCTCTAGTTGAAGATGCTTCAGTTTCAAAAATAATTCCAATCCCAACTAACCCCTCTTTATCCATCCCATCCTTGGCCTCTCCAGCTCCTCAAGACAGATGGTCTCAGGACAAACATATTGAGCTAGTTAATATAATAGGCAATCCATGTTCTAGAATGCTTATTAGGGCCATGACCAAAGAACTAAGTGTTGCTTCAGCTTATGAATGTCTGTTTATAGACTTTCTATCTAAAGAAGAACCTAAAAAGTTTTCTGAAGCACTTAAGTATCCTAGATGGGTTGATGCTATAGAAGAGAAACTAAATCAATTTGATAGAAACAAAGTTTGGATTTTGGTTCTTGCACCTCATGGAAAAACCATAATTAGATCTAAATGGGTATTTAGAAATAAAAGGGATAAAACTGGCATTGTAATAAAAAAAACAAGGCAATGCTAGTAGCTCAAGGCTACAATCAACAAGAAGGCATAGACTATGATGAAACCTTTGCTCCAGTTGCAAGACTTGAAGCAATTAGGATCTCTCTTGGCTTTGCCACTTACATGAACTTCACAGTCTATTAAATAGATGTGAAAAGAAGAAATTTATGTTAAACAACCTCTAGGTTTTGAGAGTAGTGAGTTCCCCAACCATGTTCGCAAATTGGACAATGCCTTTTATGGACTAAAGCAAGCTCTAAGAGAATGGTATGAAACTCTCTCAACCTTTCTCACTAAACACAAGTTTGTTAGAGGATAGATAGACAACATAATGTTTTTTTACAAATCTCAAACTAATGTGATTCTAGTGCAAATCTATGTTGATGATATTATTTTTGGGTCCACCAGCACAAAATTATGCAAACAGTTTGCAAAATTGATGACTCAAAAATATGAAATGAGCATGATGGGTGTCCTCACCTATTTCCTTAGATTTCAGATTAAACAATCTGAAAGAGGCATTTCAATCAATCAAGAAATGTTAAGGATTCGCTAAAGAAGTATGACATCAATGGCTCATCAGTGAAAACACCAATGGTACCCCTAATAACTTAAGACCTGATCTCAATGGCAAAGCTGTAAATGAGACTCAGTACAGAGGTATGATTGGATCACTAATGTACCTAACTGCAAGCAGACCTGACATTTAATTCTCTACTTGTCTTTGTGCAATATATCAAGCAAATCCTAAGGAATCTCACCTTATTGTTGTTAAGAGAATTTTCAGGTACTTGAAAGGTACTCCTAGTCTTGGTCTTTGGTATCCTAAATGTTCAGGTTTTGTCCTAAAAAGATACTCAGACTTTGACTATGTTGGATGCAACATGGACAGGAAAAGCACTTTAGGTACTTGTCAGTTGCTAGGAGGAAATCTTATGTGCTGGAGTGCTAAGAAGTAGCAATCCGTAGCTATGTCTTCAGCTGAAGCTGAATATGTAGCTGCTCTTGGATATTGTGCCAATATACTATGGATGAAAAGTTAGCTCACTAACTATGACATAATATATGAGAATGTACCTATATTTTTGTATAACACAAGTGTTATTGCAATTTTAAACAATCCAGTTCTCCACTCAAGAACAAAGCATATTGATATCAGATATCACTTTATCAGAGATCATATTCTAAAAGGGGACATTAAATTACATTTCATTCCCACTCAATATCAACTTGCTAATATCTTCACCAAGCCCCTAGATGAACCAACTTTCAAAAGATTGATTTGTGAACTAGGTATGTTGAACATCGATGGTTCAAAACCTGAACCCTCAAATGATTCTTCAGATGAAGACTGAAGGTGTTCACCTTTTCAACCAAAACCAAACATAAATTTATTTGTTAAGTGTCAGTTAAGTTTTTGCTTATTAACCTTTAGCTTGCTTAAGTTAAGTAACTGAGCAATCACATGTGTCTCTCTCATGGATTTAATGGAGCACATGTGGTTTTGTTACCTTTTCTGAAGCATTGGTATTGGTAAAAATCAAGAACTGAACAAAACTAATTTATTTTCTTTAGTTCAGTTTTGATACCTTAGCCTGATCTCTATCTTCAGTTTTCTCGAGTGAAGTAACTAAGCAATCACATATGTCTCATTCATGGATTTGCATGAGCATGTGTGGTTTTGTCAGCTTCGCTGGAGCATTAATGTTGATAAAGATTATATCATAGTTTTGACCTAACTTTATAGCTTTCTCGAGTGAAGTAACTGAGCAATCACATATGTCTCATTCATGGATTTGCATGAGTATGTGTGGTTTTGTCGCCTTCGTTGGAGCATTGGTGTTGACAAAGATTATCAATATCTGTTCAGTATAACATAACACCAAGCTTGAACCTAGTTCATCATTTTCAAAATATCAATCAAAAGGTTAATTTTAAAAGCAAACGTGATTTTCAAAATTAATATAATTTTCTCTAAACAATTTCTTATAAAAAAATTATTTATTTTTAATACTATTAAAAAGGGATATCCAAACGTTCAAATTACCTCGCCCATACCCTCTTACCTACTTTTGCAGTGAACAGACGGATGTTCAGTGTTCGAGGTGTCAGAATGCACTTTTGCTAACTTTCATTAAATACAAAGTTTAGCAAAATGTGTAAACAAAACCCTAGCACAAACCAACTTCAAATTTTTATATCTTTCAAGAGAAGATATATCTTTTCAAAATTTTAACAAATCATTTTCAAAAGAATCAAAATTCTTATAAAACCCAAAACATAACTTTAACAAATCACTTTTCACAAAAGAACTTTCTCTAAAAACACACACACAACTTAATCAAAACATCCAAAACCCCAAATAAACAAAAATGGCAGAATCATCATCACAAATCCCACAACAAGAACCAAACCCACAACAACAAGATCCACAAGAGGAGCAACCAGAAAGCCCCATTCCATTTGAATCTGCAACCCAAGTTGAGTTCAACTTAGATGAAATAAACTTTCATGACAACAATGAAGTTTCTCTTCTTTACCCCAACATACAAACTCAAAATACTTCAAAAGTGTTTCTAACTTCATCTTCGAATGTTGTCTCAGAGAGGCATTCAGTAAATCTCCAAATCAATATAAGGAGTATCTTTCTGAGTTATGGTACACTGCCAAAGCCCTCAAGAACTCAAAGGTTTGGTTCTCTACCCCACTAGGGGCATTCTAGGAGAAGTAAGGGTAAATACATTTAGGAATACCATTGAGGCACATTATCTGTCTTACTCCACTGAGTATGTTGCTACACCACCACTAGAAACTGTAAGAGCATGGTTGTCGACCATTGGATATAGTGGGGAAATTAAGGCTAAATGAGCCCTCAAAAAGAGTTGTCTTCCTCCTAGGTGGATGTTGCTTATGGCATAAATCATTCAATGTTTATGTGGTAAAACTGGGGGTTTTAATCAGATCCTTAACAAAGATGCCATTATCCTCTATTGTCTAGCAAATGGGGTTAACATAGACTATGCTAAGTTGATTTGGGAGGATATCATCACTAAGCTGAACAAAAAAACTAGGGAAAAAATTATACCTTATCCTAGATTGTTATCTCTATTATTGGAACAAAAGATGGAAGGGTATGGATCTGAAAATATCACCCTAAACCCCACTCAAGTCTTCAGTGTTCACAACTGGACACTGAAGAAAAACCAACCTGAAGTACCTCCCTTCACTGACCACATCTTGGCCATTTTCAAGGTAGAGAAGCCTGGTCCACTCAAAGCTCCTAAAACCTCCTCGAAAGATGAGAAGAAGGTTCCCAAAGGCACAAATCCTAGATTTAAATCTGGAGAAAGGTAAAAAGCAAATTCCTTTTACATAACACCACCTTAATCTAAGATAGAGGCAATCTTCTTGGGAATGAATACTTCTAAAGTTGTTATAGAAGTACAACGAGTTTCTTTAAAGGACTGTACCGAGTATTATAAAGCATACATGCATTAAATGGTAGCTCAACCACCCATTTAATGCTTGTCATGTATACTAGGTTAAACTTATATGCCCTAATCTATTTGCCTATAAAAGGAAAGAGATGATGAGAGTAAATGTTATCTCTTCCAATTAATGTGAAACACTTTAAAGAGCATTTATCTCTTAAACAAACTGAACAGAAATTGCTAAAGCTAAAGCTTCAGTTCTAGTCGAATAGTTTGTTTTTTATACTCATAACTTTGGTTAGAGTTTAAGTTAGAAGGAGATCACAACCCAATTTTTATTCAACCACCTTTCTATTTCACAAGCAATGCGTGTTATAGATTCTTTATTTGATTCTAATAAGAACCTATACGTTGAAAAGTTACTTCTGTGCATTTTAAACTTGTTCTTTATATTGTTTATATATATGTTTAAAACTCACTTTGTGGCCATAGAATATGATTAGTTTAACTTGATAAACCTAATATCACATTCAAGAGGACCAACAGATTTATCAAAGGTTTCTCGAAGATTGCTAAACCTATGACAAAGTTAACGCAGAAGACCGTGAAGTTTGATTGGGGAGAAAAAAGAGGAAGCAGCATTTCAACTAGTGCGCCAATTTTGTCGTTGCTAGAAGGGACTGAAAGCTTTATGGGTTACTATGACACTTCGCTCAAGGGACTCACGAAACCTACAAAAAAATTTCTTCGTAAAGGAAACGGATCGAATGAAGAAACTAACGAGGCTTTACTTGAAGGAAGTAGTCTCGAGACATGGAGTGCCAGTTTCAAACATGTTTAATTGCGATAGTAGATTCACTCTCATTTATATCCGTCACTCTAGAAAGCTTTGGGTACTCATCT
>BQNB010095196.1:0-15591 GCA_026074375.1 Tanacetum coccineum
TATATAGCAAAAACTTTAGCCTTAGTTCAAATTTATACTTGAATTTTTCAAAAAGACGTTTTCCCTATATAAAAAAAATAAAAAAATAATACAAAAATAAAAAAATAAAAAATATATGATGATGAAAATATAATAAATATAAACTCTGGGCTGATAAAAGTTTGCTGTATCTTGCCGGCTCACAACCGATGTTGCAGCCTTCTAAAGAAAGCCCATAGTAATAATAATAATCCGAGACTGATAAAAGTTTGTTGCATCTTGCCGGCTCACAACCGATGTTGCAGCCTTCTAAAAGGTCAAGGGTTACAAATTGCATAAATAGTTAATATTAAGTGTGAATAAAAGATCTCTTTTTGTTAAAATCAAATATGCTTTTGAACTTTGGCTATTCTATTTTATAAGCTATGTATATACGGAAAACCTGAGAGTTTTTGAAACCTAAGGTCCGTGAGTCCCGATACTAGTCTCTGTGGGGCGTCAAAAGCCTGGTCACTTAACCGCAAGGTTGGGATGTGCCGAGACGAAAGTCGCTACATGGGATGATCTCGCCTTCAAAACTCATTATTCTCGGGTGGAACGTGAAACATAGAATGTTGCAAAACGTTGATCCATGGTTGAAATTCAAAATAGCACATACACCTAAGATATAATAATTGTCGGGAGTGAAAAGTTTACAAGTTGCAAATATGAGTAATGTTAGCATCTTAACTCATAATTAACGGTGATTTTGTTTTAAGCTTGGTTTGGAATAAGTGAAAAGTCGGGAACGATGAATTTATCCTTTTTGGGGCATTCTCGGATCGAAATGCATCTTGTTCTATGATCCCTAAAAGTAAAAAAATAACGAAAGTCAAACGTTCTAATATGAAAACTACAAAAAAAATGAGAAAATTGAAAAATACAAAAAGATGTGTAGGAATAAGTGTATATATAAAAATGGTAAAGACGGGGATTTTCAAAACTTATGAGTCTTTAATTCCCTTTGATGAACGTTTAGCTACTTTTCGAGGTTATTAGTCGAGGGGAATTAAGCTTTTAGTTTTCAAAGTGCTTACTTCATAGCATTGCTTGAGGGCACGGTAATGTCTTAGTATGGGGGATTTTGGTATGTGTTTAATTACCCATACCTTTCACCATTAAAATCGGACTTAAATGACCCAAAACGTACCAAAAATACATTGTATTTGTATGTTTTTACTTATTTTGTGCAGGAAACGGATATTCGAGAAAAGGACGAAAAATCAAGCAAAAACGGACAAAACCGAGCACGGAATGGAAAAGCGTGGATAAGCCAAAGTCAAATCGAAGCCAAAGTCAACAAAAGTCAACAGTCAAAGCCGATACCGGAAATGAAGAATACTTAATGGGCCCGCCCGCACCCATCTAATGGGCCGGGAAAGCCCATTAGTATATAGCTAGAAGACTTAAAAGCCCATTTTGATTAAAAGGCTCAATTCCCTTTAAAAAGCCCACAAAGAAGTTGGGGGGCTTTTCCTGCCAACTCCTGAAACTTATACCACACAAGGACTTCACTTGCAAGAGTACCATACAAGTGGAAGGGCCTTTCCTGCCAACTCCTGAAACTTGTAAACCACATGGACTAAATTTGCAAGAAACATATAAAGGTTGGAGGACCTTTTTTGCAATAAACCCAAACTTCCACCCTGTCAAACATATTAAAACAGAACACCCTTAACCCCTTCCCGCCAAAAACAAACCCTTCCCCTTCCGGTCACTCTCACACCTTGGGCATTGTTTAAATCCGGCCAAAACCTTCACTCTTATCTCACCCCACACCCACATGACCTCTTGTCACCTTGGCAATCTTAAACCCATCTATTGGCTACCCGAATCAAAGGCTGTAAATCAAGGACTTGGGCTCCAAGAATTTTCAAGGGATAAAATTACTTTGTGGAACTCTCTCTCACACAAGAAACACAACCCTTTGAAGCTCTCAGCAAAGAAACACAAAACCCTATATAGTTTTATTATAAATACCATGTAATAGTTAGTTTATAGTTTTGGTCGAACTTTTAGTGTTAAGTCAAAAGCTTGTAACCAAAATATTTGTACCATCTTTATTAATGCAATTTACTTTTTATGTCATTTAAATTCCTGTTCTTTAAATACTTGCAATTTAATCTTATGTCATTTACTAGTTTTCTTTAAATTTTTGTCACTTAAGCTTATTAGTTTTTAATACTGTTTATCAAAGCTTTTATACAAATTCTTAAGTCATTAAGAATTTATAAACAAGCTTATTTCAGTTTCTGTTAAAAAAACATTCAAAAATGTAAAAAAATAATTAAAAAAAAAAGAAGAAAGCATGGAGCAAGGCAAATTTTGGATGGCCTTGGTTATAGAGCCTCATGGGAGGCAATAGGATTGATATTGGCACTTGAATTCAGACAGGAAATCTTAAGGAGCTTGTAAGTTCCTTATTTTGATTTTCCTGAAATATTACTGTAGCTTAGCTTATTTGGAGCTTATTTATGCTTATTGTTGCTTGTTATGTTGCTTAATACTCACGAGTTCTTGAATTGTTGCTTACTTGTTACTTATTTAAGTCTTGTTCAATACTGTCTTTTTTTTACCTTATAACTGCTTATCTTTGTTGCTTTTTAAAGTGCTTATTGAGGGCTAAAATTTGTCTATCTTTGCTTATTTGTCATCACTTATTATCTATCTTTAGAGTTATCTACTTAAATCTTTGTTAATTAGGCTTACAGTTTGGATTTCCAAACTTAAAGGGGTGTTTGGCATAAGCACCCAAAACGGGTCAAAACTGTTTAAAATACATTTGGGTCACTTGGCCTCTTTTGGTCAGCTTATTTAAGTTGTGTATAGGCTATTGTGATGTAATTTTTAAGCCTTTGAGTTGATTTAAGCTTTATCTAAATTGGGATTCATAACTGTTGATCCAAAAACAGTTTATGAGCTTATTTGATTAAGCTTGTTGATACTAGTTTTTGAACCTTGTTTTTGAGTCACCTTTGAGTGTCTAATAGAGTAGGTTTAGTCCCTTTTGAGTTACCTTTGTTTTCTCAAAATCTGTCCAAGCTTTCTTTTATAAAGTGTCATATAGTCTTAAATTCCCTTTTTCATTTTAAAATTTCAGATAACAAATCTTATTTACAGCTTTTTAACTTTTGAGCACAAGCTCATTTATGGTCATTATTTATCTGTTTTAACTTTGTTTTAAGTTTTAATCTCATTTTGCAGCTTATTTATAAGCTAGCTTTTTGTCCCTTTAAAACCACAAAACTGCCCTGGTGCAAACAGTCTTTTTGCCCATCATTTTTCCTAGCTTATTTTTGTTCTAAATTTTGTTTCCTTTGCTTTTCTAGTAAGCCACTTGGCTGGGCATTAAGCTCATACAAGCCTCTAGCCATAAGGTTCTCTCTAGGGTGCTTAAAAATAAGCCCCAAAAGCTGTCCCTAGGCTTGGTGTATGCAGTCTTAGCCCCATTTGCTTATTGCTTTTCTTGCTTATTGGTTTCGTCTCTGTTTGTTTTTTTTTGTTAAAGTAGTTATTGGGTATAAGGTCTCCCATATGTTAGTGCTTATCAAGGTTTTTCCTTGCTTTTTTGATAAAAAAAAAGGCTTATCAAGTTTGCATATCCCTGAACCTTAGTATAGATTAGTATAAACTGCTACCCTTTTGAGCTCATTTTTTAGCTTATTTTCAAGATACAAAAAATTTGTTTTTTTTTAAAGTTGCTTATATTTGTGTGCTTATCAAGTTTTTTAAAAAAAGAGAAAAAAAAAATTATAAAAAGAGAGAGGCCAGGCTCGAACCCTGGACCTCCCCCCTTTACAAAGCCCTACATACAACACACCATAACCATCTACCCTTGGGTCTTTTAGGTTATGGTATAGAGAATTAGGTGGTTTAGCTTAGACTATAACTTAAGAACCTGCATATAACTTGCATAATAGGATCTTCATGTGTGGTGTCTGCTTATATTCGTCTATGCGCGTAATTATCGTATATCATCTTAGATAAGTCAATCACTGGACTGTGTGAGCCAGATACTGAGTACAACTAGGAAAGGATGCATCTATAAATACGGTGTCCAACGTAATTATAAATGCATCACGACCCATATGGACTTGGCTATGCTCTTCACTCAAAATCGGTGTTGACACCTTAGGGCCATAATTCGATCTATAGGGTATTAGGACCATCTATATGTGAAATGTCCCTCCTAACTAACATTACCTATATCCTCCCTCGCATAGAAAATGTCACCAAGAATGACGACACAGAGTGCAGGCCGACAGACTGCTGCACCACGAGGTGGAAGGACAGGTGGACGGACTGGTAGAGGAGGTGGATGAAACAAAGAGCCAACAGGCAGAGTTGGTGGTCCAACTAGTGACCAAGATAGTCAAGGAGGTGATCGAGGTGTCGGGGCGAATGGAGGCGTTGATGAAGTCCCTAACTTCTCTACGGTCATCGCTCAGCAATTGCAAGACCTACTTCCTACCATCATTACTCAAGTAGGCAATCATGCTAGCAACATCCAGGGAGATGTTAGGAGTGTTAACATAAGAAATAGTTGAAATGGTTGTTCTTACAAAGAGTTTATGGCATGTAGCCTAAAGGATTATAATGGAAAGGGTGGTGCAATAGCCTACACTCGCTGGATTGAGAAAAATAGAATCAATCTAGGACATGAGTGGGTGTGGAGCTAACCAGAAGGTCAAGTACACTGCCGGTTCATTTATCGGTAAGGCACTGACATGGTGGAACACCAGGTCCAGACTAGAGGTTGGGAAACCGCAGTTGGCATGACCTAGGAGGACTTTAAGGAATTGATAAGGAAGGAATTATGTCCAAATAATGAGATGCAAAAGCTGGAAACTGAGTTTTGGTGTCACGCGATGGTCGAAGCTGGCCATGCTGCGTACACTGATCGATTCCATAAGTTTGCTAGGTTAGTCCCTTATTTGGTTACCCGTGAGAACAAAAGGATTAAGAGGTACATCTATGGCCTTGCTCTACAGATCCGTACGATGGTGGCAGCAATGGAGCCAACAACAATTCAGAGTGCGGTACTAAAAGCTGGAATGCTAACCGATGAGGCAATTAGGAATGGATCGTTAAGGAAGAATACTGAGAAGAGAGGAAATGTCTGGGAGCCGAGTAGGGATAGAAATGTTAGGGATGACCACAAGAGATCTAGGACTGGGAGGGCGTTTGCCTCAACCACTAACCCTGTTAGGAGAGAGTACACGGGTGTCGCGCCCAAGTATACAAACTACAACTTCTACCATCACCCCAAGATGCCTTGTCGTACATGTACGAACTGTAACCGCTTAGGGCATTTTGCCAAGGATTGCAGGGCGGGGCCTAGGATAGTGAACCCAGTGAATGCTAGAAACCCGACAGCTGCTCGAGGGGTGTATTTTGAGTATGGTGGTACTGATCACTACCAAGCAACATGTCCTAGGTTGAACCGAGCCCCAAGACAAGGAGAAAACTGTCAGAATCAAGCTATGGCTATTGAGGGAGGCCAAGGTCGTGGAAACAATGGTAATCAGGCATGAGGAGGAGCATTCATGATGGGAGCAGAGGAAGCTCACCAGGACCCAAACATTGTGACAGGTACATTTACACTAAAAAACCACTATGATACAACCCTATTCGATTCTGATGCCGACTATAGCTTTGTTTCCACTACTTTTATACCTCTGTTAGGTATAGAGCCCAGTAGCCTAGGTTTTGCTTATGAGATTGAGATATCCAGTGGGCAACTAGTAGAGATCAATAAGGTTATACGAGGTTGTAAAGTAGAAATAGAAGGTCATACCTTTGATATCGACTTGATACCGTTTGGACACGAGAGTTTTGATGTGATTGTGGGAATGGATTGGCTGTCCAGGCATAAGGCCGAGATCGTTTCCATGAGAAGGTAGTTAGGATTCCACTACCAAACGGCAAAATACTTAGAGTTTTAGGAGAAAAAACAGAAGAGAAGATGAGACACCTCATGAGTGCAAAGACCGAAGAGCAGAAACTGGAGGACATTATCATAGTTAAGAAGTTTCCTGAGGTATTTCCTGACGACCTATCAGGATTACCACCTTCCTGAGAATTCAAGTTTTGTATCGACTTAATCCTTGGAGCAATGCCGGTTGCAAAGTCCCCTTATCGTTTGGCGCCTTCTGAAATGGAGGAGTTGTCAAGGCAACTCAGAGAACTCTAGGACAAGGGTTTCATTCGACCAAGTTTATCGTCATGGGGAGCACCGGTATTATTCGTCAAGAAGAAGGATGGTTCTTTTAGGATGTGTATCGACTATAGGGAGTTGAATAAGTTAACCATCAAGAATTGTTATCCCCTTCCTAGGATAGATGACCTATTCGATCAACTACAAGGATCATAGTATTTCTCTAAGATAGACCTTCTCACCGGATACCATCAGTTGAGAGTGCACAAGGACGACATTCCAAAGACTGCATTTAGAACTTGATATGGACATTTTGAGTTCACAGTAATGCCCTTTGGTTTGACAAATGCACCAGTGGTATTCGTAGACTTGATGAACCGAGTGTGTAGACGTTACCTAGACAAGTTTGTGATTTTATTCATAGATGATATTTCGATCTACTCTAACACCAAGAAGGAGCATGAGATGCATTTAGGGTTAATCTTATAACTGCTCCAGAAGGAGAAACTGTACGTAAAATTCTCTAAGTGTGAATTCTGGTTGCAAGAAGTACAGTTCCTTGGTGATGGCATACATGTGGACCCCAGTAAGATTGAAGTTGTTAAGAATTGGGAAGCCCCTAGAACTCCATCCGAAGTTTGTTCATTCTTAGGTTTGGCAGGATATTACCATTGATTCATTGAGAATTTCTCCAAGATCGCTAAACCACTTACCATCTTGACTCAGAAGAATAAGACCTATGATTGAGGTAAGGAACAGGAAGAGGCATTTCAGATCTTGAAGGATAAGTAATGTAATGTACATGTTCTAGCTCTCCCCGATGGACCAGAAAACTTTATAGTATACTGCGATGCATCAGGTCTAGGACTAGGTTATGTGCTAATGCAGAGGGGTAAGGTGATAGCATATGCCTCTAGACAGTTAAAGATTCACGAGAAGAATTACACCACCCATGATTTAGAATTGGGTGTAGTAGTATTTACCCTTAAGATCTAGAGACACTACTTGTACGGGACGAAGAGCATCATATACACCGACCACAAGAGTCTCCAGCACATCTTTAATCACAAGGAGTTGAATATGCGCCAACATCATTGGATAGATTTGTTCAGCGACTATGACTGCGAGATTCACTATCATCCCGGAAAGGCAAACATAGTAGCCGATGCGCTAAGTAGAAAGGAGATAATTAAGCCTAAGAGAGTTCGAGCAATGAACATGACCACTTAGTCGAGTATCAAGGATAGGATACTAACGGCTCAGAATGAAGCATCTAAGGTTGTCAATGCACCAGCAGAAATGTTATGAGGGCTAGACGAACAGATGGAACATAGGAGTGATAGAGCATGGTACTATCTAGATCGAATATGGGTTCCTTTTACGGGTAATGTGAGAACCATGATAATGAACGAAGCTTATAAGTCGAAGTACTCAGTACACCCAGGAGCTGATAAGATGTACTATGACCTTAGGGATATGTACTGGTGGCCAGGAATGAAGAAAGATATAGCCTTGTATGTTAGTAATTGCTTGACTTGTTCAAAGATTAAGGCTAAACATTTGAGGCCATCTGGCTTGCTGCAGTGACCGAGATTCCCGAGTGGAAATGAGAGAGAATAGCCATGGATTTTGTCATAAAATTTCCAAGGACTAGTAGCGGGCATGATGCAATATGGGTCATCATTGACCAATTAACTAAGTCTGCTCATTTTCTACCTATGTGTGAAGACTATAAGATGGATAGACTAGCTAGACTCTACCTCAATGAAATCATAGTGAGGCATGGTGTGCCAATCTCGATCATATACGATCGCGATAGTCGCTTTACATCAAGGTTTTGGCAGTCAATGCAAAAGGCATTAGGAACTAGGTTGGACATGAGTACGGCTTACCATCCACGGACTAATGGTCAAAGTGAGCGTATAATTTAAACCTTGGAAGAGATGCTCAGAGCATGCGTCATGGACTTCGGGGGAAGTTGGGACGTTCATCTTCCATTGGTCGGTTTTTCCTACAACAACAATTATCATTCTAGTGTGAGATGTGCACTGTTTGAATCACTTTATGGGAGAAAGTGTCGTTCACCCATTATGTAGGTAGAGGTTAGAGAAGGGCAGTTGATAGGGCCTAAGATAGTGCAAGAAACAACTAAGAAGATCTTACAAATCAAGAATAGGCTTAGGGCTGCACGTGATCGTCAGAAAAGCTATGCAGATAAGAGAAGGAAGCCTTTAGAGTTCAATGTAGGTGATCAGGTTTTACTCAAAGTATCGCCTTGGAAAGGTGTGATACGCTTTAAAAAGAAAGGCAAGTTAGCACCTAGGTTTGTTAGACCATTTAAGATCACTGAGAGGATCGGTCCAGTAGCCTATAGACTAAGACTACCTCAAGAGCTAAACGATGTTCATGACACGTTTCACGTGTCGAACCACAAGAAATGTTTAGTCGACCCAACACTACATGTGCCCTTAGAGGAAATCCAAGTTGATGCTAAGTTGACCTTTGTAGAAGAGCCAGTGGAAATTCTAGAATGGGAGTTCAAGAAGCTTAAGCGGAGTAGGATTCCTATCTTTAAATTTCGATGGAATTCAAAACGAGGGCCTGAATTTACTTGGGAACGTGAGGATCAGATGAAACTCAAATACCCACATCTCTTTAGCTCTAGTACTAGCTGAATTTTGAGGCGAAATTCTTTTTAAGGGGGGTAGAATGTAACCCTTGCAGATTTTCTAGTTCATAATGTTCTATTTTAAGTCCTTTGACTTTTATCATTTTCTGTTTCTATCAGATCAATTTCTGTGACTTAACGGTAATCAGTTCATTATCTATTTGATCGTTAGTGCTATTATTCTCTTTAATTATCTCATTATAGATGATTATATATATATTTGATCAATTTCAGGGAGGTTGTCCCACAAACGGCTTAAGATATCAAATAATATATCCTGACATGTCCGTTAATGTCCATATCAAATCTAATATAATTTAACCTTAAAACCTATAGTGTATAGTCAAAGCTTAAGTAAAAACATTTTTACATTCATTAAAAATACTAGGAAACTTTATGTCACATTTTAAATCATGAGTTTAGGTCATTTAGTAACCCGACAAGAGCCGAAATACACCTAGGATCCCCCTAGGATGCTTATGCAAGGTCGAACCCCACAAGGGAGCAAGGAGGCTCAATTTTTGGGGCTTTGGTTCCAAGTTGGTACATTGCCTTGTCTTATATTCATTAAAACACATACACTTGATTTCATAACACACAAAATTCATTTTGTGCTTTCTCTCTTCCTCATTGCTTCGTCCGAAAACAACACACACACACACATATTATTTTGATTTTGATCAAGAAACATGAAGGTTTAAACACTTCTAGGTTGATTCTAATAGGTTGGTATCATTTAAAATAATGTTTGGGTTGTCGGTTTAGTGCTTATTCTCATTTTCAAAACCCTCTTTGTAAGTCATCTATTTCTTAAATATTTTTGTACTTTTAGTAGTGTTATGATGCATAGATTTTGGTTGTATAGTTTGTTTTTTGAAAATCGAAAGCATAAAGTTTTGAAATAAATATTAAGGGGTATTTGTTTGGTTCGAACATGGGAAAAGGGGACAAGGAAAAGACTATTTTATTATTTTGGACGTGATGGTTAAATAACATTTGTGTACTTAGCAGATTATTTCTATTTTCGGCTTAAAATAAGCTTATACGGCTTATTTATGGCTTATTTATTTTTAGCTTAAAAAGGAAACAAAGGGAAAGTGATTTTGGTTATTACCTATGCTTGTAATATTTTTATAGCTTATTGTTATAGCTTATTTTGCGAACTAGAATAACTAATAGCTTATTTAGATTTTTATAAGCTTCGTATAGCTTATTTTGGAGCCTATTTGCTCACGACAATAATATGGAAGACCAAGGGAGTACTTTTGGTCATTTACCTCTTTTGCCATATTTTTGTAGCTTATTCTTGTAACTAATTGTGGTAACTAAAAGTACTTATAGCTTATTTGCGTATTTTTGAACTAGCATAGCTTATTTAAGGCTTATAAAACCCACGGCCCAATAAGGCCCAATAAGTCGTGGCTTATTGTGGACCTTATTATGGTTCGGCTTATTTTCATGGCTTTTGGTTATAGCTTATTTTGATATTTAAATGTACACCTAGCTTAACGGCTTAAAAATAAGCTTTGGATAGCTTATTATAGGCTTAAAAGGCCATGACCCAATAAGCTAGGCCCAAACCATGGCTTAGTCTTGGTCCGTGAGCCTTGGCTTCTTTCGTGAATTATTATTCGTTGGACTTATTTTCTTAATGGGCTTTAGTAATGGGCCTAAATCGAATCTTAAAACTAATAATGGGCTAAATGCAGGGTCTTAAAACTTTTATTATATTTTTGGTACTAATTGCCATATGAAGAAATATACTAGCCTTTTATTACGACTTAAAACGGACCTTCTTTTTTTTTAAGATGTGATTTTTATCTTATATCAATTATATATATTAATATAGAATATACTTATGATTATATCAGATATGATTATATAGATATTCGCTACTAGGATTATATATATATATATTTGGGATAAATATGATAGTCGTTGGTGAATGTGTCTGTGGATAAACGTCGCGAAATGTGATTTTTAGTCTTTTATCAAGAAGTTGATTATTTAAGGAATGTATTGAAAATATGAGTTGAAAAGCTTGGAAATCTTATAAAACGACGAGGTCATGTCGAAATTTATTAATCAATAGTGTTAATGTATGTTATATTTTTATCTTAGAGCATCATTATGTCCGAGAAATTCGACACAAACGTCGAGAAATAATAAATATTATTATTTTAATAGACCGACTAAAAGACGAAAATATAATTTATTATTTTATAAATTCTAAAAATTCTATTAATGATTTAGCGTAACTAAAACGTGTCACTTTTCATAACTAATACTAATAAACTTGGTAATTTAAGACTACCGGGTAGATTACCAAAGCATATTTATTAATAACTATTATCTAAGTCATGATATTTTCTTACTTGTCTACTTTCTATAAAAAGTATAAGTGTATACTATCTAACATACATACTATGATATATCTTCTTCGGGTCTAAATCACTAACCATCACACGACCAATAACATTAAAAGTGACCGCACAACACACATTTTGACTTTTATGCATCAACCTTAATCATTCATTTGAAAACACATTCCCGACTTTTATGCATCAACCTTGGGCGTCGTTGCATACAATTGTTTGATCATATTCTCAGCTACTTATCACTTTACTTAAAGGTGAGTTCTCGTAGCCCCACTTTTTAAACTTTTTTCCGTTGGGGAAAAATGATACTCAAAATCTATTTCAACTACTTTTACTATTGTGCAAAATCTCTTATTTCTTTTTGGACAATGCTATGTGCTTATTATTGCATGTATGAATGCTATGTGATCACTATATGAATACTATGCGAACAGTATATGAATGCTATGCGAATACTATGAGATGTATTTATGCGAAGTTCTAATGTGAATTTCTGCATCATATTATTTAGCTGACTGTGTAGCTCCAACTGGTAGGCGATTGGTCCGGAAGACTATAAGCACGCGGGAATTCTATTGAATGTTTGATTTGGGTTGGGATACCCTGGTATGTTGTGTTGATACCCTGGTATGATGTGTTGATATGTTGATTTGGGGTGGGATACCCTGTTATCATATGTTGATATGTTGATTGGGTTGGGATACCCTCGTATGGTATAATGATGATCTAAATACTATTGTATGCATTCTGCTTTTATATTGCACTATTGTCCACACTCTTAAATTCTAACACAGCAATCGGATTTACTTCTAAACCTATGAGCTCACCAACCTAATGTTGACCTTTCGAGTATCATTTTCAGGTATTGTGAAAAATCAGTAAGATCAGGATTGCAAGCTTTAGCAGACCTAAGGGTATCCTTTATGGATCTTATCTTGAAAGACTTGAATTTGGAGCTTTGTTTAAATTTAGCTTTTGGATTAACCTAAGACATGTATTACCCCTATGTGTGGGAGCTTGGTTATAATTGTTAGGAATACGAAATTCCTAGAAAAGTAGATATCGTTAGTTAGCTCGTCAAGTTAATATTTGGAAACTTACTTAGGTAGTTAGACCAAGGCCCATGGATAAGTCCATTAAGCCAAGGCCCATCCGCTCTTTGTAAGTATATATACACCTCTCCATGCCTTAGAGAGGTGGTTGGTTGGTTTTATTTCTCATATAGTTCAACAAGTATTTTCTCTCTCATCTTTCTCTCATTAAAACCTTCCTCTCAAAGTCTTTCTCTATCTAACATTTCTTGCTAAATATTTCGTGTATGTGTTAAGTGATTATAGCTATTCTACAATTGGTATCAAGAGCCATGGAGTGGTGTGTTTAGATATTGTGTTTGATAAAGTTTTCGTGTAGTTTTTCCTCTAAATACCATTCGTCTTTTGATTTTTTCTTAGTTTTTAAGCTTAAAATCCACACTAAAGGATCATCTACATAGGCAGCTTTGATCTAGTATCCTTGGATATAGGTGTTTGTGCTTAGATTCATAGAAAAATCTCTTAGTTTTTTTGTCATTTGTGTTCGTAAGCTTTATAAAGGTCAAAATCTTGATTTTAAATTTTTCGGCTTAAAAACCTTAAAGTTTCATTTTTCTTGTCCCTATAGGCTTAGTAACACTTTTGGTACAAAAATTTTCGGAAAACAATCGTCAAAAACGTGTCTTTTTTAGCTTTAAAAAATTGGGTTTTCATGGAGTACCGATCTAGTCAGTGCCGATTTAGTCAGTTGTAGTGTGTGCCGATCTAGTCAGTGCCAATCTAGTCAATTGTAGTGTGTGTGCTGATCTAGTCAGTTCCGATCTAGTCAGTGCCAATCTAGTCAGTTGTAGTGTGTGCCGATCTAGTCAGTGTCGATCTAGTTAGTTGTAGTGTGTGCCGATCTAGTCCGTGCCTATCTAGTCAGTGCTGATCGAGTCAGTTGTAGTGTGTGCCGATCGAGTCAGTTGTAGTGTGTGCCGATCTAGTCAGTGCCGATCTAGTCAGTTCTGATCTAGTCAGTGCCGATCTAGTCAGTTGTAGTGTGTGCCAATCTAGTCAGTTGTAGTGTGTGCCGATCTAGTCAGTGCTGATCTAGTTAGTGCCGATCTAGTCAGTTTCCAGCCTCAGCCGATCTAGTCAACTTTAAAGATTGCCGATCTAGTTCCTTCTTCAAAGCACTACCGATCTAGTTACTACTACAAAGTTCCGATCTAGTTTACTCTACAAGACTACCGATCTAATTACTTCATCAGTGTCTACCGATCTAGTTTCTTCAAGACCACCGATCTACCATTTTTTAAGACAACCGATCTAGTTGATTTCATAAGACAACCGATCTAGTAATATTGATTGAACCCGATCTAAACAATTCTCAAAAGACAACTTTAATTCAAACACAATTCTTTCTACCATTGTTCGATCCGACAATAATCCTTAACCATACAAAGTCAAAAATGTCTTCTCTTGCCGAATTCGTTATCCTTAATGGTGCCGATCCAAATAGTCTATATATAATAAAATATATATCCTAAATATCTCAAATTAATTATAGTATAGAGAGTATCCCGTTTGATATAAAAATTGCTTGAGGACAAACAATATTTTATCTGCCGGATGTCGTATCCCGACAAGAGTTGAATTTGAAATCCGCAAAGGTATTTTGTTTGATGCTCGAATATCAAATATTTTGAATTTTGGTTTTAATTCTACTTAACGCAAAAGCAACTAAAGATAAGCTAAACTAACAATTAAAGAAATTAGGAAATAAAAAGATAACGATAATTAAAAAAAACGCGACTAATTAACCAAATAACACAAATTTAAAACCTAAAAATTCAAAATGCTTAATTTTAAACTTAAATGCACTAAAATAATTTTCAAAACAGAAAATATATTTTTTTGAAACTTTTCTAAAATTTAAAACACTTTTAATCTAGAAAATTAATAAAAATTACTAAACTATTTTATAAAAATTTGACAAAATTACTAAAAGTGCTTATTCCTAAGGCTTCTAAAGAAATAAGATTGAAAAAGCTTAAGCTAATAAGCCGAGAAAATTCAAATAAGCTTAATAAGCTAATGCCCAAAACTAGATTAACAAATAAATGAAACCATCCTACAACTGAAAAAGACCCCAGGGCAACGGTAGAGGTGTTGGTGTGTTAAGGGTGAGGTCGCAAGTTCGAGTTCTGGACCTTACCTTTTTGCTGAAATGTTTTTTTTTTCTTTTTAAAACTTTGAAAGAACTAGCTAAAATAGGCACTTTTAATAAATGAACTTTTTGATGAATCTCACAAATAAGCTAGAAAAAGCTGGATTAAAATGACAGATTAGCTAAACTATAACTATGAACTTTTAAGCTAAACTATATGATTTTTTTAAGACTCAATAAGCAACTAAAAAGCAAATAAGGCAAAAACAGACCCTAACTTGACCCTAATAAGCACTTATGACAAGGTTTTAACAAACCAAAATGAGCTAAAAAGTTCTTAGAAGCTGAAATGACAAAAGACTTAAACAACAGCTTTAAAATGAAATTAGGCCAACTTTAAGCTATGATTAAGACCAAATAAGCACTTGAAATAAGATGGAGATTGAAAACAGATTAAATTTATCATCCAAAAAGCACATAAAAACAAGAATTTAGAAAATTGGTTTAGAAATAAGCTAGAAAAGGCAATTGAAAACTGACAAATTACTACTTTTTTTTTTAAACTTTGAAAATGGCAAATTGCAGCCCTAATTTTAAGCTTGAATAAGCTAAAGTGAAAACTCAAAAAGTGAAAACAGAACAAGCTAGATACCTAATGAGCTTATTCTATCAATATCAGATCCTAAAACAAACTTAATCAAATCTAAATATGCTATTGAAAATTGGCTTTTCAAACTTTGAAAATAGACTTGAAAACTAAACAGATTTTTACTTAAAACTCAAAGAATAAATGCTCACTTGAACTAAATCTATACTACTGCATTATTGATCAAAAACAAGCATGAAACTAACAACAACAAGCCACTGATCAAGATCTAATCAAACAAGCTAATTTATCACCACAAATTCTAACTAAGGATAGATTTAACCTAAAAACTCAGATCTAAACAATAACAACTTATGAAAACTGATCTTTAGACTAAGTTTAAGCATTTTTAAACTGATTAAAAGGCCAAAGTAACTTAGGCAGCACTAACAAGTGTTAGTGCTGCTTGTGCCAAACACTCCTTTAAAAAGTGTTTTTGCGTTTTTAAACTATGAAATAGTGAATTAAGCTGAAACTTGTAACAACAGATATAGTATTAAGCAAATAGAGGACAAATAAGCTCAAACTAACATATAAAAAG
>BQNB010095197.1:0-25928 GCA_026074375.1 Tanacetum coccineum
CATTTTCCATATTCTCTCATCTCTCTCTCTCTCTCTTCTTTCTCTCTCTAAAACAACTCACCTCCTTTCTCCTTTCTAGTTCTAATTCGTGTTTGATTCTATGAAGTGAAGTGTTACGGGATCCTACAATTGGCATCAGAGCTTCAGGGGTGGATTTGTGTTTGATTCTTGTGATTGATTAACAAATTTCATGGCTTATTTTTGAAGCAAAAAGGCCCACGGCTCACTTTTGATTTTGGCTTGTTTGTTGGTTAATCTTGCTCTCTACTTATTCTACACGTCAAAAGGTAAGATTGTTACAAATTTCGTGTGTTATACAAGCTTAAAGTTCGAATTATAAGTTTAAAAGGTTAGTGTTCTTCGTGGAGAGTTAGTGTAATTAAAATATGATCTTATCGACTCAATGTGCTGAACAGTAAGAAAAGGTTTTATGGTTCGATCTTATACCCAACAACATCTTAATTTCACGACGATTCTGAAGTCATAAGGTGGTTAGGTTAGGAATCAATCCTATGATCCAACCAGAACCGGAGGATCTACCTAAGGATAATCCAAAGTTAGAAATAGCAGTCCTTAGGTATGATTGGAGATGAATGTATATGGGAATAATGCCGACTAAGATTGATCTAACAATAGAACAATCATAACAAGGTGTTAAAGAAAAAAGCCATCCACACAACTTAAGGCAGAAACCGGGTCAATACATATGCTGTCAGAATCACAAGTTGATTGCTGACATTGAAAACGACATCATGGACCCAGTGATGCAATGCACAACCCTTCCCAGCCATTTGGGTTTCTCTTAACAGAAACTTGTCTCATTTGTCATAGAGATACATAAGTTATCTATTGACATCTCACTCCGAGATCGTTGATATTGAATAGGTGGCAATATGCTCCAGCCTCCGAGTACTAAAACCAAAATGCACTAATCGAGTCTAGAGCCAAGAGATCAATAAAAATCTCGTTAGGACACATTCCATTTCAAACACTTGTTGAACATCATCAAGTTCACAAGTTGTTAACAAGAGTCCTACGCAATATCATTGTGATATTTGCCAGAACATCCGAGTGATACTTATGTATTCACAATGAAGATGGAAATCCTGCTTGAGTCAGCATCAAACAAGCTCTTGGTAGGTGACTTACGAGATTCTATATGAATCAAACTTGTGACAACTGGATATCGATTTGGTCCAGTAAATGAATTGACGGTTGATGAATTTTGATATAAAGCTTAAAACTCCCGATGTGTTACAAAAACGCTTTTACAAGTAATACGTCGATTGATTTTCAAATCAATTTTCTTGATTATCACTAACGTAAACCTGCAGGTTAAAACAGTGGTGACGGTATCCCAATCAACCAAAGTCGATTCATTACCACATATTCATGCTCATTCTACAAAGACAAACTATCATGAAAGCTCAAGATTTAAAGACAAAGACTTTCGTAAACTCTAATTTGAAGCTTTCAAGATTAGGCATAATATGAGAATGTTAGGAAAAGACACAAGATCGCAAGATGGCATAGACGATAAAGACAATGACAAAGGCTCAAAGTTAAGATCACAAAGCATGAAAGAACAAGCTTACAACAAAGAACAAAGAGAAAGACCAAGACCACATGAGCTTAACGACAAAAGCAATCTCATTGATCTCATAAAGGAGTGTCATCAATGAACTCACTTCGGGGGAGATTGTTAGCCTCAAAATATTGAGTCAAACATAAAGTTTGTCCATTATGTATTTAAGTCTCGATCATTCAATTAGTTAACGTTGTAATAGGATAATATCGGGAATCAGGCTCGATAGTTAATCTAATATTGTATATGTTTCGGGTGTAATCCCAAGCAAAACCCGAGCCCGGGTCCTAGTCAAATATCCCGCACGTTACTTTAATGTGTTGGGGGTATATAAGTAACTTTTCCTCTTTGGAAAATTTAGTTGATCATTTCTAATATTATTTCATTTTCCATTGTATCTTATTCTCTCTCAATTCTCTCTCTTCTTTCTCTCTCTAAAAGATCAACTCTCTCTCTAATTTCTAGTTTGATTCGTGTATGATATATGTTATGAAGTGATTACGAGATCCTACATTGAGCTTTAAGTCCCTCAAATCATAATACATTTTGTCCGCACCTGGATGTACTGAATACTTAGAAGTGTGAGCTTCATCCATGATTAACTTTCTTATACCACCAACGAAGGGAATCCATATCCGATCGACGAAGTAAATTCCACCGTCATCTATTCTTTTAAAAATGTGCATCCGATCCTTGTAGCCACTTTGCTGGAGCCTTAAGGTCCTTGGAAGCTTCGCTTTGGGCTTCTAAAATTTTAGTCTTGAGGCTAGAATGGACAGTCATGCTCATAGCACGCACTCGCCTTGGCTTAAGTCTTTCCTTCCTACTCAAACCATCCGCCACTACATTTGCCTTGCCCGAATGGTATTTGATTTCACATTCTTAGTCACTGAGTAGTTCAATCCACCGCCTTTGACGCATATTCAATTCCTTCTGGTCAAAGATGTACTGGAGACTCTTGTGATCGGTGTAAATAACACTTTTCGTCCTATAAAGACAATGTTTCCAGATTTTAAGTGCAATCACAATGGCATTCAATTCTAAGTCGTGGGTGGTATAGTTCTTATCATGTACTTTCAATTGTCTTGATGCATACGTAATCACTTTGCCCCTATGCATCAGCACACACCCGAAACCTTGGTTTGACGCATCACAATAGACCACAAAGTCGTTGGGTGTATCAGGGAGTGCTAACCCATAGGCATTACATAACTTCTCCTTCAAAATACAAAAGGCTTCTTCTTTCTTATCGCCCCACACATATGTCTTATTCTTTAGAGTCAATAGGGTGAGAGGCTTGGCGATCTTAGAGAAATTCTCAATAAACCTTTGGTAATAACCTGCCAATCCTAAAAAGGAACGAATCTCCATGGGTGACTTAGGGGTCTTCCAGTTCTTGACCAAATCAACCTTTCTAGGGTCCACATGGATACCATCTTTGTTGACCATGTGTCCTAAGAACTAGACTTCTTGTAACCAAAATTCACACTTTGAGAATTTGACATACACTTCTCTTTCTTGAGCATTTCTAGAATCGTCTTCAGATGTACTTCATCTTCTTCTTTTGACTTCGAGTATATAAGGATGTCGTCAATGAATATAATTACAAATTTGTCCAAATACTGCTTGCAGACGCGGTTCATTAAGTCCATAAATATTGCTGGTGCATTTGTCAACCCAAACGGCATGACCGTGGACTTAAAATGTCCACAATGTGTCCTAAATGCGGTTTTCAAAATATCTTCCTCACGAACTATTAACTGATGATATCCTGAACGAAGATCAACCTTGGAGAAACAACACATGCCTTACAACTGATCAAATAGCTCATCTATTATGGGGAGTGGGTAGCAGTTCTTTATAGTCAGCTTATTCAGTTCTCTATAGTCAATACACATTCTTAAAGCACCATCCTTCTTCTTAACAAACAGCACAAGTGCTCCCCATAGTGAATGACTTGGTTTAATAAAGCCCTTTTCTTGCACCTCCTTAAGCTGGTTTGACAACTCTAACATTTTGGAGGGTGCCAACCGATATGGTGACTTTACAACTGGCAACGCGCCTGGTATCAGGTCGATACGGAATTCTATCTCACGCACCAGAGGTAAACATGACAAGTCATCTGGAAATACCTCGGGGAAATCACGAGCAATAGGAATGTCCTCAACCTTCTTCTCATCGGCCTTTATACACGAAAGGGACCTCAGATCCTTTTTGGGTCTTTCACCCTGAATTTTGAGTATTTCGCCGTTTGGCAACATAACAACTATGACATCGAAACTACCTAGTCGAGTGGGTAATAGGTCTATTTTGAACACATGGTTAAACAAGGCTAAAGTACAACCATGTAATACAGTGTTGGTGCTAACAACCTTCCCATCGGCTAACTTTACTTCATAACTAGTATCTAAAGCGGCCGAGGTAATATCAATAAAAGGAGTAAAGGCAGAAGACATATAACTTTTTTCAGCACCTGAATAAAAAAGAATTCTAGCGTAGTGATCGTTAATTAAAAATGTACCCATGACCACGTTAGGATTTTGCTGCGGGTTCTCAATCCCCATCACATAAGCTCTCGCACGACCTTCCTTATTCTAATGGTTCGTCCTCTTAGGAGACTTGTTTCCGTAGTGCCCCTTCTCCTCACAACCAAAGCATGCACATTCTATAGGGAATTGCCACCTACTGTTGGAATCCTAGTTCGACAATCCTTCTCCTGATGACCAATCTTATGACATTTACCATACATAGGAGGACACAAACCTTGATGATGATATGCCTTGCAGCCTAAAGTGAAGCTTCAAGGACCTCAAGGCTCCAGTAGAGTGGCTACAAGTATTGTATGGACATTTTGAAAGAAGGGATGACAGTGGAATTTACTTCGTCGATCGGATATGGATTCCCTCCGTTGGTGGTATAAGAAAGTTAATCATGGATGAAGCTCACACTTCTAAGTATTCAATACATCCATGTGTGGATAAAATGTATTATGATTTGAGGGACTTGTATTGGTGGCCTGGTATGAAGAAAGACATTGCTGAATACGTTAACAAGTTCCTAACTTGCTCCATGATTAAGGCAGAACATCAGAAACCCGCAGGACTACTTCAGCAACCAGAAATTCCTAAGTGGAAATAGGAGAACATAACTTAGACTTAGTCATGAGGCTGCCTAGAAGTAGTAGTGGGTATGATGCAATTTGGGTCATTATTGATAAATTGACCAAGTCTGCTTATTTTGTACCGATTTGTAGAGATTTCAAAATGGAGAGGTTAGCAAGAATCTACATCAATAAGATTGTAGCGAGACACGGTGTGCCTGTGTCAGTTATTTCTGATCATGATGGTCGATTCACGTCACACTTTTGGCGATCTCTTTCGAAGGCTTTGGAACAAGATTAGACATGAGTACAGATAACCATCCTCAAACCGATGGTCAGAGTAAGCGTACTATCCAGACCCTGGAAGATATGCTTTGGTCATGTGTTATGGACTTTGGAGGCAGTTGGGATACTCACCTTCCATTGGTTAAGTTTTCTCATAACAACAATTACCATAAGAGCATTAAATGTGCACCATTTGAGGCATTGTACGGGTGAAAATCTAGGTCACCCGTGATATGGGCTGAAGTCGGGGAAAGTTAGTTAATTGGACTTAAAGTTATACAAGAGACAACGAAGAAGATTATGCAAATCAAAGAGAGGTTAAAGACGACACGAGACAGCCAAAAAAGCTATGCTAATAAGAGGCGTAAACCTCTTGAATTCAATGTCGGTGACCGTGTGTTACTTAAGGTATCTTCATGGAAAGGAGTTGTTCGATTTAGTAAGAAGGGAAAGCTGGCACCACAGTATGTGGGACCATTTTAGATCATGGAACGCATTAGACCTATAGCCTATCGTTTGAGGTTACCCCAAGATATGACACGTTTCATGTGTCAAACCTTAAGAAATGCTTGGCAGATACAAACTTGCAAGGGCCTTTAGAGGAGATCAAAATTGATGACAAGTTGTACTTCGTAGAGGAACCTGTCGAGATTGTGGACAGGAATGTGAAAAAGCTAAAGCGAAGTTGGATTCCCTTTGTCAAAGTTTGCTGGAACTCTCGGCAAGGACCCTAATTTACTTGGGAGCGAGAAGACCAATTCAAGGCCAAGTACCCGCAACTTTTCGCCTCCACCTCGTCTGCTCTAGTTGCCAGTTGAACTCTGAGGACCAGAGTTCCTTTAGGGGGATCGAGTGTAAGACTTCGTAAATTTAGGTAATTAATATATTCATATTTTATTTCTATTTTTACCTTTAAGTAAATTTTTTACTTTTACTTTTGAGAAAAATTCAAACGTCTTATTATCTACCCTATTAGTAATTATTCGTTTCTATTTAAACTTGAGCAGTGTTAAGAATTAATATCCGTTTCGTGCCCTACGTAAATTATTATTTCAGAAAAATATCCCGTATGATGTAAAACTATTTTATTTAATTCGTTTTTGATTCGTAGTTCCAGCTTAACTCTCGAAATATTTTTCGCTATTACCCGTTAGCCCCAAAACTACCTATTTATTCTAAATTATACCCTAAATACGAAGTATTACCATCTATAAATTAAACAAAATTATATAATGATCTAGTTAACCACCTCATCTCATGAGGTGGCTAACTCTTATGAATCTTAAGCCACATGTAATGTTGGCTTGCATGTCTACTTCCATCAAAAGCTACCAAAACTCTTACAGTTTCTCATAGTGTGATAAAGTTTTCATCTATTCTCTTTTCTCTCTATTTAGCCGATCCCAAATAAGCCACATAAACACCAAATCTTACAAAACTTTCACTATTAAATTATACACCAATCAAAACATCATTGTTAGTATTAATTTCTTAATCTTTACACACCATCAAAACCATCTTTATAAGAGATGTAGGGGCTGATTTGTAGGGTTATATTAGAGTGTTTGTGCATGAAATGGTGATGATGTTGTAGTTGAAGATTGGTGGTTTGTGTTGTAGATTTTATTGGTTGATTTTGTTGGAAGTTCTTGCAAGGTTTATTCTAGGGTTATAAGTGAATATTGGTTTGGAAAAACTGAAGTGTTGTGGCTGAGGTCTTGTGTTTTGTTTGAGGTTTATTATTAGCTTTGTTGATTCAAAAGGTTGGAAGAAAAAGATGTAGGAGTGGTGTTGATTTACACTAGTTTTATTTCACTTTGTAAGCCTCAATTTTGTTTCTTAATTTTTTTTCCATTGAAAGAGTTCATGTTTGATTTTTGAGTTCTAGAAAATATATGATATGATGTTTTTAAGTGTGTCAAATAATGTGGTATGACATTGTATTGATTTTGGTGAGGTCAAAACTTGTTGGGAGTAAGATTTGGTAATATGATTTTAGGACAGTTTTGCATTAGTAGTTAGATGGACCTATTATGAATTATTTTTGGCCTGTGGACACCTGAAAAACTTAATAGGGAGGTATAAAAATGTTTAAAGAGTATGTATTGAATTGGATAGCCTCATAACTCCTCCTGATGAATGAGTTATGGCCGATTTACTAAAACTAGTCGAATCTGTCACACCGTAAGGAAACAGAGTATATCTCCATATTTTTATACAAACACTTTGAAATAAAAAGATGATATCTGTAGAGGACTCATAAACCTAACAACTCCATTTGGCTTCACCTTAATTGCTATTATAGATTTTGATTTATTGCCGTTTTCGTAAAGAGGTAAAAATATGGAAATATTTTGTTTTGGGTAACCAAGGGTAAATTGGTATTTTCACATAGTTTTAAGACTTTTAAAAATACAGGGCTTACATATTTGGAAAATAGATTCAAAATTCTTTCCGTAGGCGAAAGCCACGTATTTTTATCAATAACGGATAGGGAATTATGGGTTCATAAAGTTGGTTAAAAACAGAATTTGAGAATGAATTGTTGTATTAGATGTAAAATGAAAATGTTTAAACTCTTGTTAATTTGGTTATAAGACATAAAAATGAATATATGTTTCGGGACTTATTAATACAGATTAAACTTGATGCTTTGAGCAAATAACAATTCCTTAAACCTTAGTGCAATGCCATACTATTTACGTAAATATATCTTACGAACACATTTTATTTTTACGTATCGCCCATTATTTCATTATTCTAAATTACGTTGTATCTTTTAGGTGGTTCGTAGTGGTTTTTGCTCGACTGACGATCTTATTATTTTCTGATCGCATTTCCTTAAGGTGAATTTCATAGCCCTTTTTATATTACTTGTTTTATTAAATTCGAGGGAGATTACATGCTTGCTTTCACTTTGGCACACATACATTTCAAAACTGTATGCTATTACCTGCTCATTATTGCCTAAGTACCTACTTGCCGCTAAGTCCTTTTTTTATCATGAGCTGTTAGTTACTAGAGTAGTAAACGTGAATGTTGTGGATAAATCTATCAGGACTGACAATCGCTGTCTTGGCTGTGGTTTCATGTTGACCATTGACACATTTTACATTTAAAGTAATTCATAGGATGTTTGGAAGCATCCTCCTCTATGTTGGGGAACAAACCTTGAGTACTGGTTTGATATTAATTCATGTTAAGGTTCGGTGTCATGAGCTTAGGGCAATAATGTATATTTAATTTAGACTTGGTGAATCTGTTTCTCTTGTCTTCATATTCATAAATTATAACAACCCACAATTTTCATAAATGTAAATATCCATCTATTAAGTTAGATGATGTACAATCTATCAGTTATATATGAACTCACATTTTTCAGGGAATTTTTTCGCTTTATTACATTACATTACTTTGCCAATAACTCAATATGCAATATAACCTGCATAACTCAAGTTAACGGACTCGGACAACCTACATATGGCAATCCTATCTTCATATATGTCAAGCAAACATCATAACATATCAAGTAAATATCATAATAACATTATTACAAGGTACATTATTCCTAAAAGGTACCATTTGCAACATCATATCAAAATGGGCTTTAAACCATTATCGGATGCCCTAAACCCTAAACCTCATGAAAAGGTTAACACCTTAAGTGAATGCACAAGCTACTAAAGCATATGTACAAGTAATATAACATCTCATTTGAAATATATAATCTCTTTAAATCAAAGTACAAGTCCTTAAAAGCTCAATGTATAAGTCATTAAGCTCAATCCATAAAATAGCCGTTTTACCTCCATTTTCATTCTCATCTCTTCACTATCACTTATGAGCAAGCTACTATACTCATTTTACAAGATGTAAACCCTAAATATTCTATTCATAAGCTTTCATACATCTTTTTACACTCAAAACCCTAATTCAAAACCCTAAACCCTAAAACCAAGCTAGTTTCTAAACCATGACCTGTTTCTTGGCTTTTATCCATTGTAAACCCAAACCAACACTCAAATAAGTTGTTAAAACTTATTACAATTCATCATCATTCCTATTCAATCATTATTTTCATCATTACTTCATCATTTTACCTCACTTGTACGTAAAACATATCCTAGAAACCCTAAATGTACCTAATTGGTTCATTTAAACCCGTTTTACGACTTCGTTTAAACCATATCTATCCCAAATAACCACCCAAGGCCATTGTAAACCATAAAATGATTTACAAATCATTCTCATATCATTAACTTGGCAATATGCAAGAAATCCAAAGCCTAGAAAACCTTAACGAATCAGAAACCCTCAATTATGTGCCCTAATTACAGTTTGACACCTTTTATTTATACATGGTTCTACCCATTAAACTCAAACCACCTATCAATTATTATTATTTATCCTTAATATAATACCTAGGATCAGTAATCTATCAATCTTGACCCAATGTACAAGAAATATAAACCAAGAAAGTCAAGAAAACCCTAAACGAGCCCTATTTGAACCCGTGACCTCGTTTCTTCGATTCTACTCCGTTTTAACCCAAACGAATGGCTAATCTTTGCTAATTACTTTAATACCAGACCTTAACAACCTATTTCATCTATCCTTAATCGTTATAAACACAATGTACCTTGGAAAAACCCTTGAACACCTAGTCGAACCCCAAAACTAACCCGAACCCTTTCATACTCAATTTTGACCCATTTCAAACCATTCCAAGTGCAAATAACCAATATGAACCTCTTCTAGAAACCTTCAAGCAGCTTATGCACCTACTTAGACCAATCCTTGGTCAAAATTAAGAGCACATGGCCTCTCTTTTGCTCTCTTCAGCCGCGACATACACCAAACACAAACACCTCATCAAAGCTACTTCATAGACCTCCACCATTGATTTTCTAGCTTCTCCACATCTCTAACTAGACCCTCTATGTGTCAAAACCAGATCATAAGCCTTGCTTACTCTCCTTGAACTTGAACAAGTATAAATAGAAGCCATCCTTGTTCATTTTTCTTCTTCCCCCACTTCCTCCTCTATAACCCTTCATAGTAGAAACTCCTTGCTCAATATGAATTCTAATAGATCTTAAGAAGTCTCAAGTATAGAAAGGAAGCAAAAAAAACCAAGAAACGAAGCCCGAGAGTTGTTACTCTAGCCGTACGAAGCTGAAAGTCCCGATTCTGACCCGTTTCTAAGCTATAAGCTCAAACCAGGTTCTCTAAGCTTATATTCTGCTCATAAGTAACTCATAATGTTTCATATGTTCTTGCTAAAAATCATAATATAAAGCTTTGAACTCAAAAAAGACCTAAGTGTTATGGGCCTTTTTTGATCCAAAACGTACACCCAAATCCCTAATTTTCATGTTTTTTCTTAACTATGAGCTAAACTTGTAAACTAATTGTTATAATCTATCCTAATAAGCTATATAGATTGTTAAAAATAAGTACTTTGATAAGTGATAAGAGAATTGACCTGAAAACCCTGCATTTCATTGAAACCCTAATTTGACACCGTTTTAACTTTTGGCTTAACGAAACGTTAAATAAACTTGTGTTATGTAAAAACTTCATATTTTAAGTTTATTATATCTTATAAATGACTATGAAATGTTAAATAAAGCTTGCATGGCAATTTGGACATTTTTGTAATATAATCCCATGCAAGGTATATATCATAAATTTCCGAAACTTAAAACTAAAAGGACTAAAAGTGTCTTTTATCAAAGTTATAACTAAAGGGTATATATGTCACCTTTTTAAAGTACAAGTTTAACTTGTAAATATTAATAAAATTGACAGACCAATTCTAAAAATGCCAAACCTAGGGGTCTACTTAGCAAGTTTTCCAAACCTCAGGGTCTGAAAAATGTAACATTTTGAAAAATGTAAAATCATATTCAAAACATTACAAGACAAACTTTAATTAAGGCTCCCTCGTGCTTAACAACTCCAGATAATGAATAAATTGCTTAAAACTGCTTAATGTCAATTTCATATATCATCATCATCGATGAGCTTTCAAAAATCAATGTCCCGGATCATATCATATCATACCACAATACAAGGGAGCTTCATATTAAGGAAGTTTCATCATGGTACTACGTCAGTCTGAGTTTGTTGGGTTTACGATTTAAAGTGCCCTAGCTCCACAAACGTTTACTGAATGACTTCTAAACTATGATGGCCCGAACGGTGTTATGATAATTTTTATCAAAACCAACATCGATATCTAAAAACTAAGACTTGCCATATATTAACCCAGTTGACTGTGAATTGCACAGTGTTGAAGCCTGTTTACTTTCATTCCCTATACATTAGCTATCAATTTCCCTATAACTGTTCAGGTGAGTTCATAGCCTCGCATTTCAATCTTTTTATAAACCCGCGAGGGGGATACATGCTATAAACATGAATGCAATTATTTCTATATGCTATTTCAATTTACTATTGCCTAAGTAACTGCTTTGCCTTTAAGTCCCCATAATCATGAACCGTTAATTACTCTCCGTAGTAAGCGCGAATGATGTGAATAGATCTATTTGGGCTGGACTCCCCGTTGGTGTATCCAGTAACGATAACCAATTGCACATCATTAGAAATCACGCGGGTATTTTGGCAAAGGTGCCCGCAGGGGCAATATTATCATTATAACCTAAGGCATCGGATTCATGAGCTAATGGCAATAATAAATTATGTTTTCAATACTGGGTGTATATCAATGTAACCCAAATATCGCATTTGCATTCAAATTATATTACTTAAACCTATGGATTTCACTCAACCTTTGTGTTGACTTTTTAGCATGTTTTATCTCAGGTAACTAATGGCACGGAGTGACGAGGACATGAAGATGGAAAAACCGTTATCATTCAAACTTTATTGTATAGATTTTGGGAACCTCTCATTTGTAAAAACTCTGAAGAAATAATGAATGATAACTTTACTTTCAAAAACGACTCTTTTTGATTCGTTTTCTATGATTATGACTGTTGTACCTTGAAGTAATACCCCAGATTAGCTTCCGCTGCTATATGTAAAAATGGGGGTGTTACATAAATCTTTTGGTTCATTACTTTATTTACTATTAAACCTATGAATTCACTCAACAATTTTGTTGACTTTTAGCATGTTTTAATCTCAGGTCTTAAGGTATAAGCTGCTTGAATAGGAGCTGTGGGGATATCAGTGATGAATTTTACCTGGAAGGATTCTGTGTTTATCTAATTCGATGCAACTTACCATATTAAGATATGTGTCATCTTTTGAAAATAGTGGTGTCATGTTGAAACTTATGAATATTTGAACTTTTATGTTATTTTAAAAAATGTTGGGACCTTTGTAGTAACTATGATATTTCATGAAGCATCTAATGTAACTTATTTAAAAACATCCCTTTTTGAGGTCGTTTCCTTATTACTTGATTTTTGTGGCCGTGACGTCGACCCCAATTGTACTGTATTCACTGCGTCAATTGGGGTATGGCATTAGTCAAGCGGTTTGCCATTGACACTGCACTCTGGATGGTAGTTGGTTTGGAAGAAGTGATGATTTCTCTGATTTCAGGAGCTAGGCCCTGAATGTAGCGATCAACGCGCTTGCTTTTCGAAGTGATTATGTGCGACACCAGTGTAGCCAACTCATGAAATCAGTCTGTGTACTTATCAACATCAGCTCTGGTCATAGTGTGATTCAGAATTCTTCCTCCAATTTTTGGATTGCATCATCCGGACAGTTTTCTTTCATCAACAACTTCTTTAGGTCTTCCCAAGGTAAATCCATAGCAGCTGCCCGACCCCAGGCTTGAACTAATTGTTCCACCATGTCAGGGCTCGGCCTTACAACATACAAGTTGCAAACTCGATTTGGCTATCAGCTTGGTACTTGAGCGAGCATGTTTGACATTGCGACATAGAGTTGTCGGGCTACTTCATCTCCCAACTCATTCAACGAAGTTTAAATTCGTCGTAATGTAAGTCATACGTAAAATTGTCACCCTAATTTAAATATATATATGAGGCAAGAAAGTTATATATAAAAATATACATTTTATCTTGAAAAATATTAATGTTTATTGAAATATGTGTCCAAAAATTTCTTAGATATGTAATTGGATAGGTAAAGAAATAGATCGGTAGGTAATTATATAATTAAATAAATAAAAATATAGATATAGTTAAGTAAATAAAAGATTTACCAATTTGATAGTTATATGAATAAATAATAGCTAAAAGGATAAAAAATTTACAAGATAAATACGCCACAAGTTTTAACTCGAATACTGATGATAACAATGATATATCAAGTCAAAATATTTAAAATTAAGCGGATATATAAATGGAGATAACACAACACAAATTATCCTCGAAAGATGATGATAAAAATATCAATCAAAATTTGGCACCTTGGCCATACAATCGAGCCACATAGTTCAATACAACAGAATCACAGAGTACATAATAAGTTCGACATAACATAAAAGGGAACAAACATGTCCCATAGTTCTGAAATAAAAATACTATAGTACACTCTCAACAATGCATCCGCCAATAACCAAACTAGGAAAAGTATCAACAGTGTAGAGCAACAACACCATGCTCTCCTGCTCTCCGCCCTAGTCTCTCGGGAATCATGTTGGATCCACATCAGCTGGGCATCCATCCTCTGGATAATGCCAAGCACATCGTTCATCATGCGTGCCTGGAGGTCCTATCGGTATCTACTGGTATATGCTGCCTTGGATAACAATAACATCCTTTCCTGCTCGAATCGAGTCAAACCATTCATAAAACCCACTGAAGTTCTGGGCAGAACATCAGGACTCCTATCCATAGGGGGTCAAGGCTCGTACGAATGTATGGGCTAGCAGTAGGGCTCTGCCAAGAGTATCTGTCACGGGCACCATTAAAATCTTGAAATTCAGCAAGGTAGGCCTTGTTTCCAGTCATGTGCCTGGAACATCCACTGTCAACTATTCCTTTATTCTTTAAAGCTCTATGTGGATAATCCTGCACCTGCACATCAAACAAAAGAGATCAGTTTCTCTTAGGGACCCAAGCCTGTTTGGGCTTGAGTCTGCCTAGTGGATCTTTGAAAGTGTAACAATTTCCAAGACTGGATCCACTATTGTATTTGGATCCACCATGGTATCTTTGTGGTCTCCAACTACAACCTGCTGAGGGCTTAACAGCAGTTTCCCTTTTTCCCCCAACAGTACTAACTGCATTTACCTTAGCAGTATTAAACTTTTGATTTGAAAATTTTGGTCTAAGTACTGTTGTCTTTTTGAAAGGTCTTGAGGATGATGAATGAGTTTTATAAAAAACATTTGCTGGTCTAACTCTATTCACATTGGGCTTAACAGTATTAACTTTCATGGCAGTACTAGTTAGTACTGTCTGTCTGTTAACACTTTGCCTAGCAGTACTAAAATTTTTAGTACCGCTAGTTCTAGCAGTATTAACTGGAATTATACCAGTTCTAGTTAGTACTGCTGAAGGAACAAATTGGTTTTGTTTATTCACTCTTTGCACATTATTCCAACCATTGTTTAAGTCAGCTTTTCTTGCCATCCTCTTTTCATGAAAATCACAATCTCTAATCAAATGATTAAGACTACCACATACAAAACATGCTCTTACAGCAAACCCATACCCTAAATCTTTCTTATCAACTTTAGGTTTTTGACTATGTGTGTATTGACTTTTAACATTTTCCCTAGGAGTTTTTACTTGCTGGTTAGCAAAACTAGGTGTTTCTTGTTGTTTTGTTGGTATAGACACACACTCATCTTCAACCAATCGATTCATACCCTCATGATAGGGAGCATCAAGACCAGACCCTTAGTTGACATTCTACATTAGATTCATTGACCACATGTTCAGACACTAATTCAGAGGGTTCTGTACTAAAGTTAGATTCACAAGTATCAGATCTGGCACACTTGATTGGGATTCAGATTCACTAGTTCAGTCTTGTTTTGACCATAATGTAAATTATGATAATCTACTTCAATTTTCAGGTCTAGAGGCATATAATTCCCTGTCATGGTTGGGGTACAACATGCATTCCTTCTGCTGTAACAAACCTATCATACAAAGGTAGTTTTCTATCTCACTCTAATTTATTCATAAAACACTCTGCAAACATTTCATTTTGCATAAGCTCAAAATACCATCCATATCTGGGATCCCCCATTAACCGCACAGCCCAACGTATCATTAGCACTCATATGGTATATTAGCAAGTTTACTAAGGAATTTAGAAGAATTATGCCATTTTTCTACTTTAGCTTTAAAACTTCCTTTTTCTTTTTGAGCTTCTGCTAATAGTTTCTTATGGTATGTGAGAACATCTATTTTATCATCTAAATCTATTTTCATAAACTTTATCTTTTGTTCATACCAAAAGTGTCATTTGTTGATGAGTAACTAAACTGTGCGTCACACTTCATTAAGACCTTGAGACTATGCTTTATTTCATGCCTGCATCCTAATTGTTCTCTCTGAGCATCATCATGTTAACATTTTTTTTTTGTTGGTTTTTTATTTTTTATAAGAGTATGCATAAACTCCTTTACACTTATTTTGAACATGAAATATACCTTCTGTGCTGAGTCGAGCTGTTGCAAGCCAACAAAGCATAATCTTCATCTTCTGAATGATTTTCCAATCTACCACCTTTCTCCATCAAATGTCAACCAAGGCTTTTTTAGAAAATCCTCCTTCTGTCCAGTTCTGCTCCCATCCTTGTTTCCAGAATTCCATGCATCCCTCCTCCTGTTATCTTGAGTTCCCTTGATTCTACACTCTCTAGCAAAATGCCCTGTTTTGTGGCAATTGTAGCATTCTACTTTGGTTTTATCAAGCCAACAGTTCTTTTGCATCAAATGTAGCCTTTCTAACAGTCTTCTTGTAAAACTTTTTTCATTCTCAATGAGGATCATGGCCACTTGCCAACTTTAAGTCTATCTCTCAGTAATATTCCATCATCTGTTCCAAATCTCATGATCCAGTTTGAGGGCAACTTGATTGATTACAAGTAATGATATGATTGAAGTTGTTCATAAACTTTGAGTTTTTGACCAAAGGATTGGGAACACATAAAGCGGTACTAACTTCATTAGTACTTGCTAGTGTTTTTGGTATTTTAGTATTTTTTTTTTTTTATTTGTCTCAGAGACAAAAGCTACATTTTGAGGGCTAGAGGATGATGCAGTATAGCCTTTTATATCACTCTCAAAGACTATTAGATTATTGTATAAATCATCAAAACTAAGACTGTTCACCCCTGGTTTGGTTCTCATTATTAGGGAAACTTGTGACCAGGCAGAAGGTAAAGATCTTAGGAATGTGATTAGTAATCCTCAGTAGATTTAACCTGCTCTCTGAATCTCTAACTTACTTAGAAGACTTTGGAAACATGTCCATAACCTTGGGAAGCCCTTCTGTGTTGGATACAGAGAATCCTTCAAACTGTTGCTTCAAGATATACTTTTGCATCTTCTTGGATTCGTCATTTCCACCAAATCTAGATTTGATGGCATCCCACATTTCTTTTGCATCAGTCATCTTATGGAACTTAGCAAGATAGCATACTTGGTAGGGGCCATAAGAAAGGTGGTCCTTGCTATCTCTCTCTTATCTCTGGCTACAATCTCTTCCTAACATCTAGGAGGTAAACCTTAATTTGTCCCCTGATGTATCTAGTGATTGAACAGGAAACCATTCCCATTTTGTATAACCTCCCAGATTGATATCTGTATGGGCCCAAATAGTGCTCCATTTTATAGCCCATATATCATATTCTTCCTTTTGAGAATAGGCAACTTGAAGGTTGATACGGTATGAGGGTTTGTTGGGTTTGTGTTTTTGTGAGATTGTGTGGGGGTGGTAGGTGGTGGTGGTGGTTGGAATTTCCATCTTGTGATGCAGACATTTTTTAGTTTTTTGAAGGATAAGGGTTTATATCTGGATTAGATTGTTCTTCTTATTTCAGAGTTCTCACAAGCTCTAGATACCACTTGTGAGTCCCCTTAGGAATAGATCTCTGCAGTCTATTAAGGATGATAACCAAGATGTATAAATACAATTGACTAATGTAGATACACTGAATTATGAATAGCAATGTGTTAATGGCAGAATCTTAACAACAAGTACTAAGAAAAAACAATGAAAACTAAATAATAACTCTATTAATCTGCTTTGAATGATTACAGATTACTAACTATTAAGATATGATTTTGCTATGAGATATCTTAAGGTCGTGTCTCTAACTATGCCAATAAGAATCCTTTTATAGACCAAGGATAAACCCTAACAGGCTTACAAACGACATACATATAATCTTTTCCTAAAATATCTCATACATATCTCTTAAACGGTACTAACTATTTTCTACTAACGGTACTAACTAACTGATCAGTACTTAACACTTTGTACTGTCAGTACTAACTATAACTATCAGTACTAACTATTTGTATTGTCGGTACTAAGTTAGGAAAACATAAATCCTAACATTATGTAATTGCTCATTTGTTGCAAGTAATTTAGCCACATTGTGTTCTAATTCGACGTTAATAGTTTCAATTACATCTATATCATTTTTAACTTTGGCTTCATTACTTGCTTCCTTCATCACACTTTTAATTTGAAATTCTTCAAGTTGCAGAATTAGTAGTGGTTTTTGGCCCTTAGCTAGCTTTCAAATTATTTATCTCAAAAAATTCATGAAACTCAGGAGCATCCTAGTTTTTACATGGTTTGTTACTTTGAAAACTTACATCTTTTTAATGTATTTCAAGTTCTAGGGAAATATAATGTTTTTTAAGTATTAAAAACCTATGTGAAAGTTCATTATAAGCGTTCTTTTCAATCAACATTCTTTGTTTTGAAACCATCACTTAGTAAAGGACTTTTTACTTGATATTGTTCAGCATCCTGGTCAATCTCTCATCCCCTATGACACATATTTGTTGAATTTGGAGTGGTATTGCTATCAACCTTTTCTAACAAATATGTGTCATAAATAGGTTCAGATTGCTCAGTATGTTGTTGTTCATTAGCAAGGACATTATGTTAAGCAGTTACTTATACCTCTGCAAATGGCACATGGTCATTTACTGGTCTGATATATGCATCCACATCATGTGTGATATAAGTCCCTGAACGGCTGCTTGTATCATGCTTATCTGACTTTGTCCCACTGCATGCTGTAACAACTAAACTAGCATACAATGCTTTACTCGAATCAACCTTGCTCTCTTGCGTCTACATCAGTCTTTTATTCACCCTTCTATCATACTCTCGTTTAAGTTGTGTTCTTTCATCAATGGACTTCTTAACATATTCCATGTGTGGGATCAATGTATCACGGAATTTTGGAAGCTCGGTTTGAGTGTATGCTAAAAAGAACTTACGTATCATTGGACCATCATCAAAATAATCAAAATAGTCTTGGAAATTGATGAGCAGCTGAAACTGTGTCTTGAGTGCTCTAAAAGCATCCATGGATTCATTTTCTTGAAATTCTTCTTTGCCAAGTTGCTTTTCTAGTTGATCCAAGTTAAGTAACATTGAGCCTGTGAAAGTTAGAACATCTTGTTCAAAGAGTGTCTAAAATGCCCGTTCGAAACCTCCATTAATTTTTAATTCATTGTATGAAAGAACCTGGAGAAATGAATGAAGTAGCCGAAAAGATTTCATGCAACTTTCCTTTGTTTTGTCTTGCATTTGTTGCAACTGATGCAACTCTATCTCTTGTGAATTCGGATTCAAAGATTCCATTATAATTCAATGTGTGAAATGAAATTAAGGATCTTAAGTAGATTAAGTGATTGATGTTATGGTTAGGATGAATCAATTCGATTTTACGGGATTTTACAATTCTATGACTTAAACCGTGAAAAGAATAATCTTTTGCGGGATTTTACTAAATCAAAAAGAAATCATGAAATAAGAATTGTTGTTGAACTTGAAATGTTTTGAACACTTGTTATGTTTTTGGAGCCTTAATAAGGACCTATAATAGGTGTAAATGATAAAACTAAAAGGCTAAAGTTAAAAATGTTTGAAACCTAAAAACTAAAAGTAAAAAAATAAAATAAGTAAATAAATTTTTGAAAAACAAAGAACCAAAGTGAAATTATTTGAAAAATGGAGGTTAAAATTGAAAATATTGTAAAAGTTAAGGTTAAAATTGAGAATGAATTAAGTCTAAGGGGTAATAGTAATATAATCTCTTAACTAAGGGCTATAATTGAAACTTTTAGAAAACCAAGGTTAAAAGTGAAATATTAAAATTTTAAACAATATTATTTTAATAGAAAATCATGAACGTCTAGAATATATCATCTTCTTCAGTTAGAAACAGTGAACGTATGGCTTTAGTCTCGCGGAATCGTGTGGTTATCGACGACCAAAAATAAATACACCACGATGATCGTTGAAAGACCGCGATCGAAATGATATTAGTTAGAAGACCCGCAAGCATCGAAGTCGAAACCCGCAAAACCCGAAACAACTCGAAATGAACTTGTTTAACTTGCAATTTGTTATGAGTCTTGTACTTAATGCTTATTTCGTAGATTGAATGTATTTTGGCAGAGTTTTGGTTTATGTAATGTAATAAACCGCTGCCACTTTTGTTCCCCTGTTACAAAACGCAAACCGCTGCCACTTTTGCCAAACCGATGTGAACTTTAAAAACGGGCAGAGTTTCGTTTATGTAAGCCATGAAAAAAAATGTAAACCGCCGAGCCTGTGACAAACCTCTACGGCAAAAGACCAAACCGCTATAGGGGCTTTAACCAAACCGCTACGTGTACTCGTTTGGGGATCACATCTCAAACCGCTACTGGTACTATTTCTTGTCTTGTGCTCAAACAAATAACAAGAAAATGTCCTTTGTTTCTTGACTTGAGCTCAATCCGTGGACCACACAAACAAGCTCAAAAAATAAGATCTTAACCACAAGAATAAGCTAGGAAAATAAGCCGTTAAGCCAAAAAAATAAGCTACGTTTAAGTTTTATAATGAAACTTTTGAAGCTTTTTTTGACTAACCCAAGTAAAAACTACCAAACTATTAATATATAAGCTATAATAACCATCCCAAAGAAGGCCACAAACTATAATAAACCTAGAAGCCATCACAGATCAGGAAACAAGAACGCTTATAAGTTTTTAAGTACACAATAAGATAAACATCTAAGCCGTGGCTTATAAGCATGTAAATCAGCTTCGAAAAGCTGTTGATAACAAACACCTAAAATGTATACAAAAGAGATAAGCACAAATACTAGGCTTAAAACTTTTACAAAAATTTGCTAAGTGAAAAACACAAATATAGACTTAAAACTGTATCATAAGTCACGGCCCATTTATGTTACTTGTGGATAGTCAGAGCCAAAAACAAATTATCCTATATCTCAATCCTCAAACGTCTGACCACCACTTTGACCTACAGTACCAACCAAAGTGCTACAGTGTTAGGCCTAAAATGTGGCCCAAAGTCTGGCCCAAAATCCGGCCCAAAGTAAAAAAAATTACAAAACGGACCCTCAACTTTTAACTATTTACGATATCATATAACAAAATACACGCGCAATTATTTTCGCATTACGAACAAAAAGAGCTCAATATTTCAATACTTCTGGCGTACGTAAATTTGGCCCAAAGTAAAAAAATAAAATAAAAACCACCGACCCAAAATTTTAAAAAAACTTTACAAAACGCACGCGGAAAGATTCTCGAATTGCGAACAAAACGAGCCCAATATTTCAATGCTTCTGACATACGTAAATTTGTCCCAAAGTAAAAAAAAACACCGACCCAAAATTGAAAAAAAAAACCTTTACAAAACGGACCTTCAACTTTTAACTATTTACGACTTTTTTTTATATAAATAAAAATAAAATAAAAATTTTTTTTTTTTTTATTTAACAAATATATAACACCAAATTAAAAATGCATCAAACGTACGCACTGATTTTATTTTTTTTAAATGTTAGAGTTTAATATAAATATTACTCTTACATTACAAAGAGCATGTAGTGTGGCACTGTTGTGGGAACAGTGTCACGCTACAGTGCTACAGTATCGGCCCAACAGTTAGCCTAAAATATGACCAAAAAATTAGCCCAAAATCTGGTCCAAATTAAAGAAGTTACAAAAAAGACCCCTCAAGTTTTTATTATTTACGATTTTTTTCATAAAAATTTTAAATAAAAAATATAACGATAGAAATGCCTATGGATTACGAATAAACTGAGCCCAATATTGATATGTTATAGACGTGCATACGCTTTTATAAAATACGTTGAAGTTTAATATGCGTTTTTAAAAAGAAAAAATTAGGCCAAAATCTGGCACAAAGTAAACAATTTTTTTTTATAAAACATATAAAAATTTTCAACACACACATTCTACAATACACTATGAGGCATGTTTTAATTTTGTCATTTTGTGCAATCTTGACAAACAGTCTATATCCGGCCATATATCATGAATATTTGTTGAGCTTATACCCTTTTTTACTTAATTATCCACATGTTACTCACACAAAAATTATTTAAAAAAATGGTACACTGTTTTGTATCGAATTAAATTAGTAACAAAAGATTACAAAAATGACCCTCAAATTCTCACTAATTACGACTTTTTTATACAAGTTTTCTTTCTCAATATGTGACGCACTTTTAATGAAAAATACAAGCCTTTAAAATACGACCAAAACGAGTTAATATTGATATGCTTTAAACGTGTGTACGATTTTATGGAAAATATTAAAGTTCAGTACATGTTCTTATAAAAAAATATATAAAAAATTATGATAACCTTTTTTTAAAGTTTCATAAACCGTGCTGCCCGGGTTAAATTCCAACTCGTTTGATATAAAGAGATGCAAGCAATTAGTAAACAAATTTGTTTAGATAAAATAGCCGTGGCTTATTTAACTAGAAATAAGCTCGAAAATAAGCAAATAATAATAATAATAATAATAATAATAATAAATGGGCCTTTTACTATTTAATTGGCTCCAAGGTAAAGACGCATGTTTAGATGTTACATGCATCTCTCCCTTTGCTGGTATGGGGGCGACTTCATGTGCTCCTAGGGTAGCCTTGCACAATGCCGTGGAGAAGAAAAAGAAGAAGTATGGGTCCGTATGTGAGGAAAATGGATACAAGTTCATACCATTTGCTTTTTCTACGTTTGGAGAATTCGATACGGATGCTTTGGACACTCTTTCACGTATTAAGTCTATTTCTATTAGCCACTCAAATAATGCTAAGAGTGGTGTATTTATCTTTCATAGAGTGAGTTTTTGTATTCAGAAAGGAGTGGGAGCTCAACTTGTGTCTAGACTCCCATCCAACTTTATGTAAGAAAATTTACATATAAAAAAAATATTAATATTAAAATAATAATAATAATAATAATAATAATAATAATAATAATAATAAAAACTCTTACAAAACCACAAGTAGGCTACGCGGTCAATTTGATAAAGGGATGAGGATCCATCATTTCCTAACAATACTTCTCCATCAGTTGCAAATCCTCGACCATCATGCATATGATGAGTAAATGTATCAAACTGCAGCATTTTGTAACATTTTTAATTTAGCACAAAAAGAAATCATATATCTTTACCAAATGATTGGATACAGTTCAACATTTGGAGTTAGTTAGAAAACTTGGTATGGTAGATGTTTACCAGGTTGAGACTAAGGGGGGATATTAAGTTATATAGTCTCAATAGGAAAACATGTATGTTGAGGGACTTATTGTAGGATATTGGAAATCATAACACAATCGAATGATTAGTGGATTAGCCAAGTTCTAGAGAGAGAAAGTGTGAGAGAACTTTCTAGAGTGAGAAAATAAACTTGTATAAATGAAATGACTAACCCACCTCTTCCATGGCATGGAAGAGGCTTTTATAGTAACAACTAAACCGGCATAAGGCCTTGGTAAAGGGCTAACACATTGGGTTTAATACCCGACCTATTACCGAACATTATACATTAACTACTTAACTACGAGCCACAATAAACGGTAAAATACACGGGGTGACCGAGTCTTTTTCTAATATCTAACAATCTCTCCCTAAGGGAGTTCACCCTAGAAAATACTAATTTAAGCTCAGCAATCTTGATCTTGTATTCAGCTCGTAGTCTTTGATTCTTAATGCATGAATTTCTTTGTACGTAATGTAGTGATCTTCGAGCTTAGTTCCCTCGACTCGTATGATCTTTGAGCTTTCTTTGAGATCATCAGCCACAGTAAATCTCTTAATCATTCTTGTTGTGGTATTGTCTTCATGTAATCTTGTGACCTTCGGACCGGCATGCTCACACTTTTATGGATCATGATAGCACACATCAGAGTTGCGGAAGCTGTGTTGTAGGTCTTTCAGTCATCATGATGTCTTTGATTAGGAACATTAAGTGTGAGCATGGAGTTGTGAATTGACATGTCTCTTGCCATCAGCTGCTACCGTCTACCGTCAGGAATTCCTACAAGTATATGTTAGTGATAAACAAAGAAAAGTGTCTTTGTTCACTTTCGTTGAATAAGGTTGCAAGAACCACGGTTCCCCGTTATTCAGTATAAATACTGCTTGCGATCAGGTAGAAATCCGAAGAATCTCCTTGATAGGGTTTCGCAGCTGCGCTAGCCATTCTCAAACCGGAGCATCTCAAAGTAGACAAAGCACGGAGTGAGTGAACCAGTGAATTTAAAATCCACATATTAATGAAAAATTGATTTAAAAGTCAATTGCGTGTCACTCAGAAAAGAGTTTTTATGACACATTGATGGTTTTATATCATAAAATCTAATTTCATCAAAAACATTTGTTTTGAAAGATATACACAGTCAATGTGCTCGAAAATCAGTTGTTGAGTACATCGAAAGGTTTTTTTTAATTATTCGTCAATTAACTGCCTGGGACAAGTTTGATTCATAAAGAATCGCACCATCGTTGCTTTCCATTTGTCACAAGTTTGATCCATAGTGGATCTCACATGTCACCTACCAAGAGCTTGTTTGATGTTGGCTCTAGAAAGATTTCCATCTTCATTGTGAGTACTTTCGCATCACTCGAATGTTATGGCAATACCTCGAGGATAAGGCGTAGGACTCTTAGAATCTTTACTTGTTGTCACAGTGTGTGATGAACAAGCATAGTTTGTATTAGTGTCCTAATGAGATTTATGGATGATCTTATGGCTCTAGACTCAATCGTGCACATTTGGTTTTTAGTAGTCGGAGGCTAGAGCAGAGTGCCACCTTTTCAATATCGTCTAACTTAGAGTGAGAGAGACGATAGAAATGCGTTGATCTCCGTGAGAAATGAAACAAGAATCCTTTGAGGGATCTTGAGTGGCTAGGAAGGGTTGTGCATCGTATCACTGGTTCCATGATACTTATCTTCATTGTCATCAATCAACCATGTGATTCTGACAGCATATGTAGTGACCCGGTTTTTGCCTAATGTTTAAGGAGGACTGCTTTCTTTTCACCCTTTATCTTAACATTTCTTTTTCATTCTTCAACCCCTTCAGTGCTTACCAAGACTTTATTACTAGTGCCTTGTTGGGTATGTTCCAGTACTAGCTCCATCTCAGTCTGCATTATTCCTTTATTCTCACATTACTCCTTTTGTAGTCATACCTAAGGACTTCTACACTAACTAATGGATTGTCCCTGGGTAGATCCCTCCAGCTCTGGCGGGATCATGGGAACATGTACCTAACCATACCATCCTTATAACTCTAATAAAGTAAATACGAGGTCGGTTTTTGGTACTGTTCTCTTCGCCATCATATACCATTCGCCCCCCCTTAATATGTGCATCGATATTTGAAAAAGTTTATCACATATGGAGGAGCCTACACTTGAGTTTAAGAGATCACATTTTATATCAGATTTTCATAATTAAATCACATTTTCTCCCCTGAGCAAAAATTTCAAATCCGTTGAGATTTTGGGTCTCAATTGATTTAAGTTAGGAAAATATGGGAGAAAGTGTGTCAGGTTTATATAATCCGAATGTGAAACATATAGGTACTTAATATACAAGCCTAAGTTACAGTTTTTGTCACTACATTATAATGTACATATAACAACAACATATAAGATAGACTACCCCTCATTCGGTTCTCTTCAGTAACCGGTAGTCGCCTTCTTGAATCCTTCCACCAACAAAGCACTCCAGATTCCGGAAGATACGTTGTGTCTTTAGTCGTTTCTAGAGAGCGAACATGAACTCCTTGCTTCTAACAACGTCTTTCTTCATCCAAAATCTTGTATTCATCCCTGGATTTGTCCTGTTGACTCTGAACTCTTTGACTCGGTAGTCCAACGCTTTATCGATATGTTGTAGAGTACCATCACTAAACTTGTGGATCTCATTGAACCTCATAATCATCTGCACCTCATATCTGTCTCTGAATGTAACTGCCCTTGGAGAGTCTATGACTGTGTAGTCATGCTTGAACTCAAATCCAGTGGCCTCCCATCGAGGTTTGGTGAGGTTTAGCTGCGTCTGGTAACTCTTAATTCCTAGCTGGAAGTCTTCTACGCGTTGTCGGATAACCAAGTTTCTGGTCCATAGGTTGACAGCGGTAGTCAGAATCTTTTTGTCTTTGGGTGATAGGTGGTTCAAGTAACCTTAGAGATTTAACAAGTACAGATCTTCAAAGTCACTAGGGTACATGTATTTGAAGTCCCTTTCTGCTATGACGTATTCTTTGAGATCAGATCGATGAAGGACTATCTTCTTCATGTAGTTGTACCCATACATCTGCTCGGCGGTCTCCTTCAGATGAGAATCGGTCAATGTAGAATCGTTGTCTTCAAAACCACCAGTGAGAGATACCATACATAGCTGCGATGTCATACTTGCATTCCTCTTTAATCTAGAACTGGTCAGGCACTAGTTG
>BQNB010095198.1:0-25928 GCA_026074375.1 Tanacetum coccineum
AAAGCAAACGCGTAAAACCCTAAAAATAAATTGTGAATTACATAATGTCGTACAATGACCTAAAACATGAGGTGTTATATTGGGCCAACACATGTAATGAATTAATGAAGTTATTTTTGTTTTATCTGTTGAATTATGTGTAAGAAGAATATGTGTCTCACTTACTATAATTTATTTACTTAGCATAATTTATATTCAAATAGGAGGAGATTGTTGGGCCAATTTAGAGCCCAATGATCAGTGCCTAGATTTAAAGAGAAATTAGGCTGTATTGAAGGAGACATCAGCGGGTATTGAAGGACTCGCTGAGTGCAAAGCCTCAGCAATCAACCTCAGATGTATTCAAGTCAAAGACATCGTCAAGGAAGTCAAAGATCACTTGAAGACATACTCGTGAGCTGTGATGTATATCAGCTGGTATGTAAAAGGAATACGTTGTGGTTCTAAGGAGAGTCACATGTGGCAATACTTAGACTATCCTATTACCTTTTGAAGAAGAACAAGCTGAGCTTAAGCTGTTCTCTGAAATTTATGCGGGAAACTCAATAACTCATAAAGGTGGGAGAAAAGGTTATTTGAGTTAAAGCCTATACCTAGTACGAAGTTGGTAAAAGTAGTGAACAGTTGGTAGAACTATTACTAAAGTGTAGGCGGGTAATTTCCAAGAATGGGCGTGCATTAAATACCTCGTACGTTCTCCACTAGATTCTTGACACGTTGCATCTACCCCCACTAAGGACGCAACCTCGTATTGGTATAAATAGAGAATGTTGTAAGGAGTAAATGATATCGCTTTTATTGTTGTATTTATTATTGGCATTTACTATTTTGTTGAACTTACAAGGTAGACTTCTGGTCTATATAAGTTCGCTTGTAAACTTGATACTCTATCAAGTTTACATGTTCAAATGGTAATCTTACATTGTCATTCAACTTGTGCGATCCATAGCACATTGTAATACTTTGATTCTTATCAATAAAGCATTACACGATTGAAAAGTTATTACTTGTGTTATTTACATTGATAAGTGTGATATTCCATATAGACGTATAAATTGGGACTTTCATCTATCATTATTTTATTCATCCACTACCCGTCGTCTTCTAACTCTTATTTAATAAACTTTTTTTAGTTTTTATTTGTGATTGTTCTAGCATCCGTTAAAAAAGCTTTAGACATTCATTTATGTATTGATACTGATATAATGTGATTAACGTAGTAACAAATATTTTTATCAAGTGTTTCGGTTCTGTAAGTACTTACATTTTTCTAGCAAGAGTGTAACTATTATGATCAACATCGTGAAGTAGTGAATTAAGAAGATTTACTGACTCATATATCCACGCACTCACGTAGAAGCTTCTTTTCGGAAGTAGAGCATTCCTTTTTCTCGTCCATATAAAGTGATGAATCTGCCCATGGAGCATTAGTTGATATACTCCTTGGGCCTAGACTATCTGCTGAGATGGCGGAAACTTGGGTCTGACTGTCATGTGACATCATGTCAAAGGCCTTGAACCTCATGTCTGGGGGATTTCCTGCGCCTAGCTTGATCATTGGTGGTTGAACAGGAATTTTACCATCTAACATTTTGACTACCGATGACATTGGAGGCCTTAAGGTAGGAGATTGGTTGGTGCATAGGAGAGCTATGTTCAGCATTCTCATTGCTTCGTCTTTTGAGTACCTTCCAAGACTGGGGTCCACTAGTTCCAAAAGACTTTCTTGCTCTTGCAGGACATATGCCTTTTCAAAGAAAAAGGGAAGTTGTCAGTACGTGATGATTGATTTCACATTGTTTTTGTTCTATGCCAAATGGATCAAACTTAAAAAGTAGTATCAGCTAGAATGGCACGACTAAAACGCAGGGACGAAAAAAAACTTTGGTTTCAACTCCAACCAGATGCAACATACTGTCTAAATATTATAAATGGTCAATTTACCAACACCTCAGAAACCACGTCATTTAACCCCTTTAGAAAGTGGTTAACTTGAATTATATCTGTCAAAAGTATCTTACCTTTTTATGCATTTTTCCCTATTAGTAACTCTGCAATGTCCGAAATTCTTCATTGTCAAAGATTTACAGTGTTCTTGTAATAGTATTGTTTTTGTTATCCTGCTTCACAGATTATTAACTTACTATTGAAAAGTTATAAATGGTGGACAAAATATTGCTATGCGAAAACCCAAACCCACTCTGTACCCTAAGTAATAAGACTTTTTTTTTTTGTAACCATGGTTTCCTACACATTGGCCGAATAATCCAAGGGGTTTGAACCCACCGCCAAACTCAAACCAGGTAAAGCCCTCCCTTTTCAGGAGGTTGGCGTGGCCGCTGCAAGCTTGTTTGCACCTAGCTGGAATTGAACTTGACTAAGTAATAAGACTTGCTACAACCAGCACCAGTTTTTCGACCAACTTGCCTGACCCACCCATTTTACTGCCATTATATTCAAGAAAATATTGAACTAACCCAATCAAGCAGGTAGACAAAGTCTTCGTCTTCATTTCGCCTGTAGTTAATATTGCTTTTCCCACTGACAATCTCTAAAGCAACAACTCCGAAACTGTAAACATCTGCTTTATCTGTCAAGTATCCTCTCATTGCATACTCCGGAGCCATATAACCTCTACAAATTTACACCATAAACGAGTCACATAAGGAATTTAGCTATGGTACAAAGAATATATAAGATTTGAAGGATGAAAACTCACTTTGTCCCAGCAATGCGTGTGCTGATATGTGTATTCTCTTCTTCGTCTAGTTTTGCTAAACCAAAATCTGATATCTTAGCATTAAGATCCTTGTCAAGAAGCACATTAGTCGACCTTTAATCTCGTGAACTCATTTTTCAACCTTGATTCTTCATTGTAGAGTAGGCGAAGCCCTTTGCTACTCCATATATATCTTCTTTCTTGTGGACCACGTCCAAATTAAGCTTTTGGTCTCGTTGGCCTATATGAATTACCCAATATTGTAAAGTTTTCATAGAAATGGGATATATAAGGATGGGAAGTATTTACCAAAAAGAGCACGTGCAAGACTGTTATTTATCAGGTATTCATATACTAGTAACAACTCTTTTCCTTCAATACAACAGCCATAAAGCTTACAGTTTGGGATGCTGCAAAGCGATATCATGCCTATTCAGTGACCAAAATTCACTGGTTCCTGCTTTGATCTGGCGGAGAGTTGCTTAACAGCGATCTGTACCGTCTTGAGTACACTGCAAAGGAAATGGATTTCTTTTTGGTTTAACCGACTAAAATATACTCAAGTAATAGAATCAGAATCAAGTGTAATGTTTACCTTGTAAAACTGGTCCAAAGCCTCTACACCTATCTTATTAGCAGAATCAACGTTATGTGTAAGCAGATTTGATTTGGCGCAGACTAAAATAACCCGTCTGCACTTCAAGTGCACGGAGCTCTTGTGCAAGGCAAATATGTGGGTTGTTTTATATACTGTTTCTATTTATTTTCACACAAGTCAAATAAATAATTTAGCCATAAGTATATTTTTAATTTATAATTTCATTAGAGAATTATTGCAGCTCGTGCTTAAACATGACTCCCCTCACAATTTTGGCCGTTTACCACCCACCTCGCCGCTTTATAACAAGATCCATTTGTATGCACAATCTCTTGTAGTATATTGTTCTTACCTTTATCTTCTTTGTCCCTCCTTATAACCATCTCACAAGAGTACAACTAAATATAAACCCAACAACTGCACAGAACCGATCCAATACCAGCTATAGCTCAGCAGAGAGTTCCTCCTGTGCTCCAGTAAGAGTGTTCTGTAGCTCAGAGAGGGTCCTACTCGAAGTCGCAAAAGATGAAGAAAAAAAGAAGTTACATTAGCTCTTTAAAGTGAGAACTTTTTAAAAATACATCAAAATGGAAGGATAAAAATAACTTGGTGTTATTGTGATAGTGGATATAAGTGGTCATATACACCTCGATCTGGAATTGCAGTAGTCCCCTTTCCTGCCCAGTACAAGTGGATATCTATAGTGCTACCGTTAACCATAATATTTTCGAAGTCTCTGTAGATACCCTTCCCAACACCATCAGCTGCTTCCACGATGTTAAAATCTTTCAAATACCGAACCCCCTATGTGAAAAAAGCATAAATCTTAGTAACTAGTTCTCAAATTTAGTTATACGATCTAAAAAAAATCAGGCAAATTGCGTAAGAGGGTAAAAATCTGGACCGAAGTCTATTTTGGTTAACAAACTTTATTTTCACTCGCAAAACTTTGTGAAAGTAAGCCTTTAATTTGAGAGTGACTGGTTACCAGATCGGTAATCAGACCAACATTCTTTACCAATTATGCAATTTTGTCCCGACAAAAAAATTGGCATATCACTTACTTGAATTGATACATCGAAATAGCGTCTTCCTAGACTACTAAATGTCATGTCACCGGAATAACTTATTTCAGCAAAGTGAAGCCTCACTTTATAACTCCCTTTCCGCATACACAGTCCAAAGTACCGGAGTGAAGTGGGAGAAAAACGAGCTGTTCTATAAATATCGCCACCTATCACATCTGGTTTACTTGCAACAAATGGTGCATTGTCATTCTGCAGGAAAACACCATTCGTGCTATAGGCCCATCTCTCCTGACTAGAGTAAAAGTATGCTTGCTCCCTCGTTAAATCTTCTTCATATTCTTGTCCATCAAATTATGTTCTTGTTCCACCACAATTAATAAATAAAGAATGATCTGTAATATAAGATGAATCATATTTTCTTCATATTCTTGTCCATCAAATTCTGTTCTTGTTCCACCACAATTAATAAATAAAGAATGATCTGCAATATAAGATGAATTTGTCATGAAATTGAGAGTAAATTCTGGTATCTAATAGAGGTGGCAATACGAACGCATTTGCTTATGGATGTTGGGTAATCTTGATGGGTCACGGGTCAGCGGGTACGGGTCAGTATGTGGGGCCCAGTTATGGGTGAATCTAACAGTCAATAGGTAATAGGTACCGAAATGCATGGCAAAGGACCAGGGCTTTTACAATTTGTGCTTTTACTAGTTCTTGGTTTACCTATTATTCAGGAGGTCATGGGACTATTAATAGTTATATTGTACTTTTAGTCTATTAATAGTTAGCAGGTTCATATTGTATGCAAGTGTGTTTGACGTGTGTCAAGGAAGACTGATTTCTTCAATGGACAGGTGGGTATCGGTCGTGTTTTTTTATCCGTATCAGCTAATAGTAAAATGGTCAAATGTCACTCAATGTGTATTGCAATGCATATAATCTTTCTTGTTTTTATTTGAAATTTAGACTATTAAAGAAATTGATTTTACCGCATTATGTGACTTATGCGAAAATTTAAAAGGACGAGGTGTTTGTTTGCCAACTTTCGATCTGGAATTGCAGTAGTCCCCTTTCCTGCCCAGTACAAGTGGATATCTATAGTGCTACCGTTAACCGACTACCTATTTTTTCATTTATATACAGATTACAGAAAGGGAATGCATATCTTGTCAGTCTTACGATTGGGATTTCTGCTGCAAGTAAGTTTGTCTGACAAACACCAAGCATCCCTATAAGATTAAATTTTGTTAGGTCACATCATTATAAACAATTCAAAGTTTATGTGCAGATTAGTGATGGAACATACTTGTTGTTGGCAGCTGAAGATGAAAGCACTGAAACTAAGTTCCTGTGGTACGAATTGAATACATAGTGATAAGGACCATAGATATAGTAATGTTCTACTCCGTAATTTAGTGAAATATATGAAGGTAGGATAAAATAAACTTACAAGCTAGATGACTGACAATTCCAAGAATGAGTCCGCGTAAAATTGTTGTAAGATAAATCACTGCAATAGATAATGGAAATGACAAAATTAAAAATCTTTATTATATGGTCACAAATGAAAATATTTGGTGGGAGATCACTTACATCTTTTTTTTCCTCTAAATATCCATCCTGGTGTATCTCCAGATAGCGCGTTGTTATTCAGAAACCTAAATTGATGGGACATTTTTAAAGATTAAATTATACCGCAAATTCCAAGTATACATGAAATCTGTAATGTCTTTATAAGTAGTTGCATACATGTCATCTAACTTGAGGTTCTCAAATGAATTAGGTATTGGACCGGTCAATCCGTTAAAGCTGAGGTCTCTGCAAAAGAATTATTTCCAAAGATTTATATAATTAGAAGTGTTGAAAGATCAAATGAAATTACAACTAAATACAAACCGACTTACAAGATCTGCATAGACTTCATTTCTCCAATGTACGCGGGTATTGGACCAGTAAGGAAACAATTTCTCAGGGTCCTGTATAAAAAGTAGTTAGAACTTGTTATCATGTTAACTCATTATTTAACTATCTATGTAGTTCAACTCACAATGTATTTGTCACATTTTGCAGATTAGGAAATGGAAAATTTCTTGATCCAGCCAAATCAGTTATCCTCCTGGTAACCATAGTATAACAAAGTTAGTTCAAGGCTTAAATCAACAAAAATAAATTAAATTACTCACAATTCGCTCATTTTTGTCAACAGAGATATTGTAGAAGGAACCGGTCCTTCCATTGAAGTTCCTTGCAAATCACTGAAACATAAATTCAACCAAGATTACGATTTTGGATTTTAAACCATTAACAAATTAAAGAAAAATTATACTCACAGTCTCTTGATGTTTGTCCAGTTTCCAATAAAATCAGGTATTCTCCCAGATAAATTACTCCCGTCTATCCTACTGCAAGACGAAAAGAAAATATTTAGTAACATGGTAATTTAGAATCCAGTTAGCGGTCAAAAGAAAAAAAAATTAAGAACTCTATGACTTACAAATCTGTTAAATTAGCCAAATGGCCATACGATGCTGGTATGGTTCCTATAAAATTATTTGCAGACGCAAGGCTGCAAAAAAAGTAGTTTAATGTGAATAATTCAAAGATGCTAACGCTATAGATCAATCTATTATTGGAATGAATGAACAAAATAAAAACAAAAGTAATCTTACAATCTTCTTAGGCGAGTCAAACGACCAATATTTAGAGGAAGCTGACCTCCAAGCAAATTGTCTTCCACGACTCTGTTAAAAGGTCGAAACTGTAAATATCAGTGAAAGGTCTCAAATATGATATACTTTTTAAAGTAAGTAACTTTACTTACAGCTCCTCAAGAGTAGAAATATCACCTATTTCTTCAGGTATGGGACCGCTGATCCGGTTTCCCAAAATATTCCTGTGGAGAAAAAGAGTCATTACCACAATCACCACGTTTAGGTAAGAGTTTAGGAATATAGAAGAAGCGAGCAACTCTTACAAAATGGTAAGTCGAAGCTGACCGAGACGCGCGGGGATAGTGCCATTGAGATAGTTACGAGTTAGGTCTCTGTTTAACAGTGCAAAACTCGATTGATGTCATTTCTCACTAAGCATTGAGTTAACATGAAACCATTTAACAGTGAAAAATTAAACACTACATACATTTCTCGCAGAGAAGTGAGATTTACAAATTCTTCAGGTATAACTCCTGTCAAATTGAGTCCGTTTAACTGGCTGCAGTTTAATACAAGTATTAAGGAATAACCGAAAATACTGATTAGCGCTAAAATATAATGGACAAGAAAGCATTCTAATCAAGTATATGGATTTCAAATAAAAGCAATTACTAAACCAAGTACATTTACTTATGGTATAATTATCTATTTATCTAGCAAATGTCCAATATTACTCATGTGGCTAATTTCATATATTAAGTTGTATTTTAGTCTATACTGGAAAACTGAGTGATTTAATTAATGTAGATACGTACATTTTTGTTATGTGGCAAACAGTGGCATTACAGCTACAAGTTACGTTGCTATGAATTTTAATACGCGCGTTCATGTTCAAGGAATTTGTCTGATTAAGTCCTGCACCCTTGCTACAGGAATCACTAGTAGGCTGCCAACCGCTATATCGTAGCTTTGAGGCTATCACCGTCAGAGCTTTCACTGTTACAAACAGAAAAGGTTGATAAACTATAATCGGCATAACATATATTGTGTCATTACTATTATTAATATTACCATCCACATGTGTTCACTTCTAAGATGCGGTCTACGTTTGTGAATTTTTCAAACAACAACCCACATGCTTAAAAGTCATTTGTTAAGCAAGTACGTAAAAGTCAGCAACTACATTATATCGAGTTAATTATTTTCTGTACTAGATTGGTGGAAAATAATTAAGTTTAACACGAAATGGTCAAATACAAAAAGAATTATGTTTAGCTCCAATTAGCTCCAAATACATACGGGACAACAAAATAACTCGATAATAGAATTTTTGGAGCTAATTAAATACAAAAAGAAAATAAAAAAGGTAACCGCTTAAGGGTGGCCTAGTGGCAAAGGGAGTTGTGGTTATCACTCTAAAATGTATGAGGTCTCAAGTTCAATTCCTTCAATTCCTGCTAGGTGCAAACAGCGTTGAGCTCAAACCCGTGGATTAGTCGGCAAAAAGGTCGGAAACCATGGTTACCAAAAAAAATAAAAAATAAAAAAGGCATATTGTTTGAGCAGGTGCATTTACGAAAAATTATTTACATACAGGACATAATCATGACACAATTTGACCAGGTGCATTTACGAAAAAATTATATAAAACGAGGAACACAATTCTTTGGACCCCGTGCATTTAGGAAGAATCAAGGTTTATGTACAAAGATTAGCACTACGCCGCAAAATTTTATGGGTGTCCCGGAGCTCCCATGAACCACCCTCATTACACATACTACTCTCTTTGTCTCAAAATACATGACTACGGAGTACGGACCCAAAAAATGAAGAAACTATGATATAACTAAACCGCTAGAAAATGAACGTACCTTCTTCATCAGGCAAAAGTTGAGCATCTGATCTACATAAACTCATAGTTAACAAAAATATAACCATCATCAGTAGCTTGAATCTAGACTCCATAATAAAACTTACGCTCTTTAGATTTGATTACAATACCGTGTATGTTTTACTGTGTGTGAGATAAATGATCGGATAAAAAAGGGTAGAAGTTAAGCACGTACGTTAAACAAAAAGTGATGATATATATATATATATGGGTTAAATATAGAAATATTTACAAGTTGGCCCTTGTAGATGCTTCTATTTTTTATTTGGACCTTTGAGAAAATGTACTACTACTATGGTATGGTGGGTGTTCATCGGTTCGGTTCTCGGATTTTTGGCTAGTGTCGTTCAGGTTTATCAGTTAAAGAATTAAAAAAAGACATAACTAAAACCAAACATTGTTTTGTTTAAAAGATATGTTTTGATTTTAAAACTCTTGGCAAAAAAGATAAGACGGAAAACGTATCTATCTATACTACATAAAAAGCATTTTGCCTCAAGCCCTGAAAACTGAAAACTTAAAACTTAAAAAATTAATGCTGAAACGCATATAACAGTTGTACGCATTAATGCTGAAACACATATAACAGTTGTACGCATAACATTTGTACGCATATATAGAAGCATTTTAATACATAGGACGCATACAAAAAAAAAACACACACACACACCAACCTATCACATACCAAAAAACATAGCGAAAATTTTCGCAGTAGCCATTAGGGATTCGTGTTGTTTAGTTATAACCCTGACAAATTTTATTTTTTTAAATAACCATTTCGATCGCGCTTAGTTAATAGCTATTTACATTTGTATACGTGTTTGAATTTGATTGGCTCGTAAGAAATTTTTAAAAAAAAAATTAAAATTAATGTGGATCTCGCCCTATACGTAGCGATCTACATTTTTTTTTTAATTTTAAAAAATTCGGTTAATAAAAAAAAAGTGACTTAATATTATTTTATTGTAGATCGCGCCCTATCACTAGAGATTTACTTTTTTTTTTAATTTGACAAAAAAAAACTTGCCCTAATTTTTTTTTATGTAGATCGCGCCCTGGTAATGGCGATTCACATTTTTAAATTTTTTTTTGTTTTTTTTAGGTATAAATTTAGGTTTCATGTTTTTTAATTTAAATTAAAGATGTTGGGCATTTTTGCATATATATTTGGATACTCAAATGTTTTATTTAAAATAGTTTATTTGGTTATCTTTGTAGTCTTTGATGAGCTCTACTTAATGAATAAAAATTTACTAAAATTAGTTTTAACATGCATAAGATACGATGGTGCAAAGTTTGTCAGTTGTTCATTTTGTTAGGAAAAAAAATTTGAAAAAAAATTAAACCTATAATTTTGCAATTATAAAAGTTGAGATTGAAAGCATAAAAGTTAAAGGTAGTCATTAAAAAGCATTACAACATGAGAATTACTAGATCTCTAGTGGATTACATGGCCAACCTTATTTAGACGATATGAAAACATTTAAACAACAACACACAACGACATACATGGTTAGCAAACTTGGGTTAAGCAATAATGCTTTTACATGTCTCTGTAGTTCGCCATCAATTGACGTTTTTCTTCCATGCTCCTTAGCAACTCATCCCTCACGCTTTTCAAGTAAACACATTTTTTCATGTCCGCCCCAGTCATGCATCCTAGGGCGTACTTGGCATAGTCGACAAGTGCGTGATCGTGCAAAACCATCAGATTGTTAATCTCAACCCTACGATCCGTAAACCTATCAGCAAAGCGATGCATCAAGGTTAAAATTTGTTCCTCCAAAATAGCTTCTTCATCAATTGCTTCTTGTAGTTTCATAAGGACAGTTAACCTAACATTTTCTGGGTTACTAGCCATGGTAGAAATTGAAAAGATAAAATTAATAAGTTGTGTGAATGAAAAAAATGTTTGTGAGTAAGAGTGCTTAAAATATGTGTCTATTTATAGAAAATTACTTGTCAGATACTTTAGTAAATCGCGTGTAAGAAGAAGTGATAGACAGTATTGACATTGAGTTGTCTTATATGTTACAGTTAAAAAATTTGTGTTGTCAAATCATGTCATAAATCACGTGAAATGCGCAGTGATAGACATTAGGTTGATTGAGTACTTTTTTTAGATGCATTATGAAAAAAAAATTGATTCAAAAGTAATTGATTCACATAATATATTGAAAAAACTTATACATATCAATTAAACCACATACAATCTATTTGATTGGCAACCTTATTTAACACAACTGGAAACAAAACAACAGTAAACAAACAGGAACACACATGGTTGTCGTTGTGGTATTTAGCAACAAAATTTTATAATCTATATTGCCATGTAATTGTTAACGAAGTGTTGCTTTGCAGAAATGCTCCTCAACAATTGTTGTCTTGTTCGTAGAATGATGTTTGTGGTATGGATATCTGCTTCAAGTGTCATTAGTAAAGCATGTAATCCGTAGGTATTACGGCTTGTTGTAGGCAGAGTTTGCAACCTTGTTATTTGTAACGAACGGATATTCATTTCCTCTGTATAACGTGTTAAGTTGCACAACAATTGATGTGCTAGTGTTTCCTCAGCTTGAATCTCCCTTTGTAATTTTAAAACAATTGCTTGACGTGCCTCAGTTTCTCCATAAGCATTTTGTAGTATGTTAGTGGAGAGAAGAAGTGTGTGTATGAGAGACAAGTTTCTATTATAGATGATAGCATAGTTGATATAGGGGCAATAGCATGTGAGGTCTGTGTCACGAGACTGAAAATAGTCCAAAAAACACTGCCATATATGGTTATATTTATAGTGGTAATTGTCATATTGCATTCACCACGCTTATTAACAATGTTCATTCACTTGTTTTAATTAGATAGATATGAACAAAAAGTGTATCATTGAAAAGACATTGGTTTAATAATATGAGTTACTATGAAATATTAATACAAATGAATCTTTAACTGTTTGTTTTGACTTGTTTTTACTTTTTCGTTTCTGCATTTGATGTCGACGCTTTGTGGAATTCATCGTTGTTGTTTTTTTAAGTTCTTCTGAAATGATACCTCCGAATGATCGTCCTTTGATCTTTGTTGTGAATCGACATAGAGTTAGATCTAGCTTTCGGACATGATACCTTTGTTTCCTCGTATTCAAAGTGTTCTTGTTCCGCCCATTCAACCATTTGGTCGGAATTGTAATCATTTTGTGTTTCCTGCCTTATAATGCCTTCATTTTCACTTGAATAGTCAGTTATGACATGGTTCATCATTTCTGCCAAGCTAGCATTTGGGAAAATGTATTTGTGTATTATACAAAATGCACAATATGGTCAATGTAGATTTCCAATTTGTACTGCGATGAACATATATCAAACATGACATGCATATCATAGTTGTTTCTAAGCTTAACGGTTACTGAAAATCCATTGTGTGGTATTTTATAATAAAGAGCATGAATGTTTGTACCTACAATATTTAACAAATATTCTTTCAGATATGCTAGTTTCATTCTTGGAATGTTGATGTTAAATGTTCCACCGTTGACGTACATCGTGTTATTCTTTTCATCGAGCACCAACTCACCACTATTATGAACCACAAAATTGAAAACGGTTTGCGTGTAGGGTGTATAAGGTTTTATTTTATTAATAAAACCTAGTTCCCCAAGTAATTCATAGTAGTTGAACTTTTTTTTAATTTTTTTTTCTGCATTTGATGTAGATAGCTGATTGATTCTTCTAGTTTTATTTTAATTTCTTTAGAAATGACACCTGCAAATGATTCTTCCAAAGAACCATCATTTGGAATCAACACCGTGCTTAAATCTATTTGAGTATGAGACACGAAAATCTGGAGCTTTCCAGCAACTTTTGCAATGTCATACATAACATTAGTATGATAATCATTTTTAATTTGTTTCATACCTGATAATGCGTAGTTGGGTGGCAACATGTAGTAAAGAGTATTCCATTTTAGATAGCTAACCATATCTTCAAAACCCATTTGTGAAACGTAAATATTCAGTAATGAACCATGTTGGTAGGTGAAGGGGTTAACTTTAAATTCTCCGATGTGGTTTACATCGAACTCGAAAGTAGTATCTGATGAAGTCGACATCTTTGGAATGTAAGAAATGTTAATTGAAATGAATTTGTTGAAAATATTGAGTTGAACATCTTTGGTGTATATATAATAATTGCGAATGCAAAAGTTGTACCCATCATATTGTTTTTTCAATATATCAATTATTTTATTGTTACACACTAGAACAAGGACATTACATGCTACAAACAATTATTAAAAATTGTTACTTAGTACCTAGTCAAATAACTTTTTAAATGATGACAATAAATGGCGTTTAATGCTAAGTGATGCATCTAGTGTCAATGACTTGTCAAGTCAAGTATGTATTTGTAGTGATTGTGTTTTTCAATATAACATTGTTTTGTCATATATATATGATAAATCGCGTACAATGTTACGTGATCCACTTAGTGTCAGGGACTTGTCAAGTCAATGTTTCTATTATGTGATTTACCTATCCAACTTTTCATTAATCTGTCAAATTCATGGCATAAATTGTCTACAATAATAATTTGTATACTGTATGTGACATGTCTAGTTATTGGTTTGCCATAAACATGTTTGTAGTTATTGTTCAATTTTTATAAATTGCAGTAGATATTATTGTCATTACCCCTTTAATTGTGTTGTTTACAATATTTATAGATACAATGTTTAATTAGTAATGAAGTGTTTATTGTAGGTACATAAATAGTTTAATTGAAATACAAATATATTACATCATTAAAATGAGACATTAAATTTTTACAACAAACCAACAGAAAGCATAATAACATACAATTTTCTAGAATCCAAACGAGTTAAACCAACTATTTGAACCATTCGTGTTTATATCATCTAGATGTTGCGCATCATACTGTTGAGAGTTGTATTGTTCATACATTTGAGATGATTCTGTGTAATGTCCGGTGTATGGTTGAGAGGTGTTTGCGAAATGTTGGTCGTAAGGTTGCGATGGTGTGTTTTGGTGTTTCACATTAAGGTTGTGGTATGGGTATGTGGTGTGACGTATTATTGTGGATGTGTAAGAGTTAATATTATGGAATGTGTTTGTCATATGTTGGAGTTGGGTTGTTGAAGTGGTTGGTTGGTTTTGTTGTAATTGTTGATCATTGTGTGTACGTATGTTGACAGGCGGTTGGAACGATAAAGAGGTTGGACCGCATTGATCAAGTTTTTGTGGTGTCCGTTTTGTAGACAATCTCTGGTAAAGTGTATAATTCTTGGCTCCTTCTCCTTGTGATTTTATAAGGTTTGTATTTTAGTGACGTCTAGGTTGTGGGTTGTCATGCGAGGAGGAATAACTTTTTGAATATACTCTGGAAATTCCCTTTGTTGATATTCACAGGGAATGATTGGGACTTCATAATAAGTGCCTTGATATTTTTTGGTTTTTTAAACCATTATGCTGGCATAATGGACACAATCGTCAAACTCAAAAAATCGTGTTATTAGCTATTTTTCTGTGGACTACACACGGGAAAGCCCTGATAGTTGTCATTTACGACATCCACATAGGCCTTTATTGTAAGTTGACTTCATGAATGTTACTGACAGTCAGAAAATTGTATTGTTATGCGTTAACAACTTTTTAACAACCCATGTCGCACTTTTCCATACATTTTTTGCCCTCTTGGTTTTCTGCTGACCAATCAGGTTATTAACTAAGTCATATTCTGCTTCAATAGTAGATAAAACAAGATATTGGATGAATATAGACAGTTGTTATCAACTGAAAAATAATAGTTGGTATATTATGTTTTTCCAAAGTAATACTGCCAGATGTCTGACGTTTATCAGCAACCCTTTCTTGCATACATCGCACGGTACGTCTCGGTTAACTTTACTTCAGAGAAACTTTTCTTTTATATTACACTACATAAGCTTGACTGCTCTACACTATTTGATGTCTTTAATTGTAACGAACTAGAGGGCAATGCGCTCGTGACCATCTTTGAGGACCAGCTCTACAAAGCTTTTCATGTGCATCAGGCTGAACAATTTGTAGTGTGTTCATGTTCGTTGCATAGTCTTCTCGTGTATATGCCTTATAATTTCCTGGAATAACCATTTTCTTTTTGGTTTTTCTTTCCTAGGTTCATCTTAAGATGACGAAACATACAGCATGAAAAGGCTAAGGGAATTCTTTTTCTACATGTCCAAAGATATAGCAGCATTGCCTATCTGATAGGAATGCAAATTAGGTTTATCACCTAATGATTTCTTGTGTTCAGGACATCCACCTATGACCTACATGGTCCTGTATTCCTTTGCATATACCAAATGCAATCGGCACAATCTGATTGTTACCATCATGGCCACAGCTTAAGATTTGTTCCTTGTATTATAGACCCTTTTAAATGCGCACACATCGATATATGCACGGGGACGTAGATAATTGAGGAACGTGACGAATTGTACTAAAAGATTATAAACATACTTATTGATGTAAATAGAATTATATTATTGATTTTCTGAGCAACACATTACGAAAGCTACATTGGCAATGAATAACATCTCGGAAAACTCCGTTTATCATCGTTTTGCTACAGTGTGTTACTGTCCCTTCATTTTTTTTTCTAGGTTTTTCAGTTAATACGGGAGCATTTCAAATGTTCGTATGGTGGAACCCTACCTTCTGGTTATATACCATAGTGCAACCCTTTCATTCGCCTTGTTGGTAAAAAATATGTTTTTTATATTATCGATCAAAACTATCTGTTGTATATCTTTCCCTCTTATAATCTGTGAACTGTTTGTAGTTTTGGAGTAAGAAGGTGACCAATGACTTTTTGTTTGCTTTTCGATGGTTAGGATATTGTTTGAAGTCTTGGAACAAGTGTGATCAATCATTAAGATATGTAATGTAATATTCTTGTTATTATCACACAGGGTCACCCGGGAGGGAGATACCAATCACATTCAGGTCTAAAATGATAGCATTTTAAGTAACATCTTTCCGGGGTCTTGATCTGTCTGTTAAAAAATGGGAAAAACATTCGCTTTAAAGCTTTCACCTAAAGCCCAAGATCAAGATTTCTTTGTTCGTCAAAATCTTACCCTTTTGAACTTCTGGATTGTTGATATACTGCATTTGAAATATTAGGTTTTGCCTTGTAAACTGGTGTCTCCGGCAATGTCAGGCTCAAATGAATGAACTTTTGCCATTTATGGATTGTGATTGGGGTTTTCTTTAAAACATCATCTGTGTTATATTTCGTTTTGATTTGAAGTCAATTGAGGATCAGGATTTGAAAAATGGGCTCATTTTGCTAAGTGTAGGGAAGTTGTTTTGATATGCACAATCATTTTGGCCGAAAATCAAATGATATACCATTGTTTAAAAATAGATCGTACTGTTATAACTATTATTCAAATGGAGGACGATGTATTTCTTGATTAGATGGGTCTTCGTTTTTCTAATGTTGTTGATTCAAAAAAAAATTAAAAGGAACGTGTTTTTTTGATTGTTTTTATGTTCAGAAACAAACAAATGTGCAATTCTCTCATTGGGAGTTACAAGCACACCCAACAAAAAATTTGTCCTCTAGTTTGTCAGCTGTGCGTATCAACAACAAAGTCAAATGACGATAGCTTAAACGATAAGTTTATCATAGCATTTGCTTCCAACTTGAATTTATGCATCACCATTTCATGTAACATTGAGTATGTCAAATCTTCTGACAGTATGGAACCTCGTTGGGTTTCATTAAAATGAATTAAGCACTTGAATTTTTTATATTTGACGCCATTTTTCTTAAGGTTGAGTTTAGGAAGTTATGAATACATATTCATTTCAAGAATTATATATCTATATAAAAAAATGTAGATTCGCGCGAAGTTAAGCGTGATCTACTCAATTTGTAGTGAGTTGGATCTTCAACTGACTGCCTGTTGATCCCTCACCCCTCAACATATGTAAACAAATACAAACATGTGGAAATAACAACACTAGAGGATTCAGAATCACGCGAGAGCATGAAACCGGAGCAGTACAGAGTGGTTCCACGGGGTCGTTATGTCCAACGAGGTTAGAAATGGAAAAAATCGAAAAGACGATTGATGATTGATGTTTGAAAATGACAAGAAATGATTGGGCACTAACAATGAATAATCAATTGCACATAAAAAAACAAACAAAAAACATATGTTGGGGAAACAAGATAAAAGCTAGCAAAATGGCAAAAAAAAGCACTTAAAACTTTTTTCACTAAGACACACAAATAAGCTCAGTTAAAGCTTAAGACAGACAATTTAAGTTAAAACTAACTCTAAATAAGCAAATACAAAAGCAATTTTAAGCCTAAATTAACAGATAACACACAACAGTACTAACAACTGTACCCTAACTGTTATTAACTACCATTACTAACTTGGAGTTAGTACTGCTAGCTTGAGTTAGTTACTGTAGCGTAAGGTTAGTACTGCTAGGCTAACAAAACTCAAAGAAACAAGAAGTAAGCAAACAAGCTAAAACAGAAGTTCACCTAACCTAAATAAGCACTTAGTAATCAGAATAAGCAACTATAATAGACTATAATGACAAAGAAGCTAGAAAACTAAAAACTGATACACTATTGAAAATACTTTGAAAAGGAAAATAAGCTTAAATAATCTTACCCTTAAAGACAGTAAAGGAAAATGGTTTAATCTGCCCTAAAACAGCATAAAGAAAATCTTAAATAAGCAGAAATAATAAGCTGATTAAGCTTAAAATGAAAAAAAAAAACCAACAGTACTAACAGTTTTCATATTACCAGTACTCTAACTTGGAGTTAGTACTGTAGCTTTAAGTTAATACTGTAGTTTTAAATTCCAAATATAAACTAGCATATTAACTGGCCAAGGAGTTAGTACTGCTTTTTCAAACCATACCGTAAAGTTCCCATAAATCATTTTTTATTTCTAACTTATTAAAAATGATTATAAATAACAATTAAGCACTTAAAGAGCAGAACTTTAATCAAGAATAAGCAAATAAATAAGCCCAATAAGCATTCTACAGTAAATAAAGAAAAATGTAAGAAAAAGAGGAGAGACTTAACAAAACCCTTGCTCAAAAAGGGTCAAATTAATGAATCTAACAAGCTATAGCTTGAATAAAAAACAAGCTATGTGAGGAGTCCCTTAAGCCCATCCGAATTGGCTTATCATCCATAACATAAGCTCTTGTGGTATTATATTTGAGAGTGATATTTGTGATTTTCTCTTAACTACTTAACTTTTTATCTTTACTTAATGAAAACAGCTTATAAGTAAGCTGTGGTGAGAGCTTTTTGAAACACAAAATCAGATATGATTAAGGAACTTAACACTGTTATTGTAAATTGACTCTAAATATTCAACTTGCATATTCTTGAAAGTGTCTACAAAGCTGTGAAAGTTAAAAAGCTGTTAATGACCTTTGAAATTTAAACTAAGTTAAAACTATATTAGTTACTAAAAACTAAAAACTTAGCATGCCTCAAAGGCTTACAAAAGCTCTATTTATGCCGATGTCTTGGACTTTCAGCTTGTGCTTTTTGTAGATGAGGTAAAACGAAGTGTGCTTGTTGTGTTGAGGAAAGTCCTAAAGCAATTCCCCAGCCTTACAAATTCATTTGTGCTTACTTGGAAGAGCAATCTCAGCCATTGAAGATACTTGGGAAAGGAGAGGATTGCCATACATGTCTTTATACCAACTGGGATGGTGTTTAGTAGGTGGATGATTGAAACGATTTGGCTCGGGTGTCGCGTGTTTGTGGTTCTTGCATCGAGGAGATGGTTATGGTCGAGGACATTCCAAGTTTGTACTGGGTTGTTGGGCGAGAAAATGAGGCTTTTGGAGGGAGGGAAGTAAGCAGTTAGTTTTGGGTACCCTAAGTCATTATAACTTAAATGTAAATCTCTGCACCGGTTGGGGGTCAGTTGTTAGCCCCTTATCTTGTTTATTCTTTTTGCAATACAACTTTAGGCTTGGCAGGTTTTAGTCCCTAAAGTTGTATCTTTCTTCTTTCACGATGACTTTTGATTTGAAACTTATATCCTCTACTCTCTTTTTTTTTTTTCCGATTTTTTTTTATTTCCATCATCCTCGTTTTTTGTTTTTTTTTTTGTTTGTTTTTGATCGAGAGATTTCACAAAAAGTCATTCGAAAAATTTAAATAATGAAGAAAAAAAAAAGAAAATACAACTTCTAGCGGACTCTAAAAACTGCCCAAGCCTAAAGGTTGTATTGCACAAAAGATAACCAAGATAAGGGGCTTTCTTAAAACTGCAAACCGGGCAGAGATTACATTTAAGTTATAAGATTTAGGGGTCCAAAACTGCTTACTTCCCCAAAAAGCCTAATTTCTCGCCAACAATCCCAAGGTAAACTACTTTGGATGTCCCTTACCTTACCTTCTCCCATGCAAAACAACTCGACTCCCTAGCCAAAATCGTTTCATCCACCCTACTAACCTTTCCCTGTGGTTATAAAAGCCATGTTGGCAATCCCTCTCCTTTCCCAAGTATCTTCAATGGCTGAGATTGCTCTTCAAAGAAGCACAAATGAATTTGAAGGCTGGGATTTGCTTTAGGACTTACCTCACACAACAAGCACACTTCGTTTTTATCTCTACAAAGAAGCACAAGCTTGGAATGTCCTAGACTTCGGCTTTAAATAGAGCTTTTTGTTTGTAAGCCTTTAGAGGCATTGCTAGTTTTTAGTTTTTTAGTAACTAATTAGTTTTTAATCTTAGTTTAAATTGCAAAATCATTTACAGCTTTTTACTTTCAGCTTTGTAACTCTTTCAAGATTAATGCAAGTTTGAAGTTCTTAAGTCAATTTACAATACCAGTGTTAAGTTTCTTAATATATTGTTTTTTGTGTTCAAAAGCTCTCACCACAGATTATTTTAAGCGTTTTCATTTAAGTAAAGTATACAAAGATATGTAGTTAAGAGAAATCACAAATATCACTCTCAATATACCACAGCTTTTGTTATGATGATAAGCAATTCTTGAATGGGCTTATGGACTTCACTAGCTTGTTTTTATGCAAGCTAGAGCTTGTAGATTCATTATTGACCATGTTTTGAGAAGGGTTTTGTAAGTCTCTCTCTTTTTCTTAAATTTCTATATTTGCTGTAGAAATGCTTATTGTGCTTATATATTGCTTATTCTTGATTAAAGTCTGCTCTTAAGTGCTTTAATTTGTTATTTGATAATCTATTTTTAATCAGTTTGAAATAAAAATGATTTTTGGAAACTTTAGGTAAAAAAAAAAAAAAAAAAAAAAAAAGGTATGTTTGAAAAAGCAAGTCTAACTCCAAGTTATTACTGCTAGTTTATTTTTGGAATTTAAAACTAGCTAGTAGTATTAATCTTAAAGCTACCAGTTAATAACTCCAAGTTAGTAATGTTAGTTAAAATGCTACCCCACAACCCCACACCTCCTCCCCCACACCCCAACACTTTTCGTACTGGTGGTTCATTTTTAGCTTTTCAGCGCTTTTTATTTCTGCCATATTTAAGATTTCTTTGAGCCTTTTAGGGCAGGATTAAACCATTTTCCTTTCTGGTCTTTAGGGGTAAGAGTTTTTAAGCTATTTTCCATTTTCAAGTATTTTCAATGTGTATATGTTTTTAGGTTTTCTAGCTTCTTTGTCATTATAGTTTTTATAGTTGCTTATTCTGATTACTTCTAAGTGCTTATTTAGGTTAGGTGAACTCTGTTTTAGATTGTTTGCTTACTATCTGTTTCTTTGGAGTTTTGTTTAGCCTTGCCGTCTAACATTAAGCTAACTGTCTAACTCAAGCTAGCAGTACTAACTCCAGTTAGTATGCGTCGTTAATTCTGCTAAGTCATGTTGTTAGTACTGTTTGTGTTTATCTTGTTAATTTTGCTTAATTGCTTTATTGTATTTGCTTATTAGAGTTAGTTTAATTTAATTGTCTGTCTTAAGCTTAACTGAGGTTATTTGTGTCTAGTGTAAAAGTTTAAGTGTTTTTGCCATTTCTTGCTTTTATTCTTGTTCCAACTTATGGTTTTTTGTTTGTTTTTTATGTGCATGTGTTATTCAGTGTTAGTGCCAATTCATAATCTTATCCCTGTCATTTTCAAACATCTAATCATCAATCGTCTTTCGATTTTCCATTTCTAGCCTCGTTGGGACATAACGACCCGGGAACACTCTATACTGCTTCCGGTTTCATTGTCTCGCGTGATTCTGATCCTCTTGGTGTTGTATTTATACATGTTTGTATTTGTTTACATATTGAGTGGGTGAGTTCTGCGAGTCAGTTGTTAGGACAATCTCTGACATTGTGTAGATCACGCTTAAAGTTGGCTGCGATCTACATTTTCTTATTATTAGATATATTAATTCTTTGAAACGACTATGTATTCATAACATCTTAATCAACCTTAAGAAAAAAATAGCGTTCTCAAATCATAAAAAACCATCAGTGCTTTATTCATTTTTAAGATGAACCAACGAGGTTCCATACTGTCAAAAGATTTGACATATCAATGTTACACTGAATGGTGATGCTGAATTCAAGTTGGAAGCAATGCTGTGCTAACTTATCGTGTAAGCTCTCGTCATGATATAAAATGGATATGTGTTTTCACACATATCACTTATCGTTTAAGCTCTCGTCATTTGACTTTGCTGTTGATATCACAGACGACGCCGATGTATAATTTTTTGTTGTTTATACTTGTAACTCCAATGATGAATTTGCACATTTTTTTGTTTTTTAATAGAAAAACAATCAAAAAAATATGTTCTTTAATTTTTTTGAATCAACAACTTTAGAAAACGAAGGCCCATCTAATCAAGAAATACCATCGTCTCATTTGAATAATAGTTATAACAATACGACTTTTTTAAACAATGGTATATCTTTTGATTTAGGCCAAAATGATTTTCATATTAACGACTTCCTACACTTGCAAAATGAGCCACATTTTTCAAATCCTGAATCCTCATTTGACTTCACATCAAACAAATATAACACAGATGATGTGGTTAATGAAAACCCCCAAAACAAAATCCATAAATGGCAAAAGTTCATGTCATTTGAGCCTGACATTCCGGAGACACCAGTTTACATGGCAAAACCTAATATTTCAAAGCAGTATAGTCAACAATCAGAAGTTGAAAAGGGTAAGATTTTTGACAACAAAGAATCTTTGATCTTGGCTGTTAGGTTGAAAGCTTTAAGCGAAGGTTTCCAATTTTTAACAGACAGATCAGCCCCGGAAAGATGTTACTTAAAATGCTATCATTTTACTGAATGTGATTGGTATCTCCGGGCGACCCTGTGGGATAATACAAAGAAATATTACATTACATATCTTAATGATGTTCACACTTGTTCCAAGACTCAAACATATCCTAACCATCGAAATGCAAACAAAAAAGTCATTGGTCACCTTCTTACTCCAAACATACAAGATAGGTCACGGGTTTTAAGAGGGAAAGATATTAAACAAGATATTCTATTAGAATATAAAATACATATTTCTTACCAACAAGCAATGAAAGGGAAGCACTATGGTATACAACAGGTGAGGGGTTCACCATACGAAGCATTTGAAATGCTCCCGTATTATTGTTATAACCTAGAAAAAAAATGAAGGGACAGTAACACGTATCAAAACAGACGATAACGGAGTTTTCGAGATGTTATTCATTGCCATTGGTGCTTCGGTAAGTGTTGCTCACAAAATCTAAATAATATAATTCTATTACATCATAAAAGTATGTTTATAATCTTTTATTACAGATTCGTACATTCCTCAATTATCTACGCCACATGCTTATGATCGATGGTGCGCATTTAAAAGGTCTATACAAGGGAACAAATCTGGTAGCTGTGGCCATGGATGGAAACAATCAGATTGTGCCGATTGCATTTGGTATATGCAAAGGGGAAACAGGTCCATGTTGGTCATGGTGGATGTCCGTACTCAAAGAATGCATTGGTGATAATCCTAATTTGCTATTCATATCTGATAGGCATGCTGCTATAGCTTTGGCAGTAGAAAAAGAATTCCCTTTAGCCTTTCATGCTGTATGTTGTCATCATCTTATGATGAACCTAGGATTGAAAAACAAAAAAAGAAAAGGTTTATTCTGGAAAATAGGCATATACACGAGAAGACTATGCAACGAACATTAACACACTACAAATTGTTCAGCCTGATGCACATGAAAAGCTTTGTAGAGCTGGTCCTCAAAGATGGTCACGAGCGCATTGCCCTCTAGTGCGTTACAATTATATGACATCAAATAGTGTGGAGTCTGTCAATGCTTGTAGTGTAATATATAGAAAAGAGCCCGTGTTAAAGTTAGCGGAGACGTACCGTGCGATGGTGCAAGAATGGTACTATAAACGTCGACAACTGGCAGGTATTATTATTTGAAAACATAATATACAACTATTTTTTCGTTGATAACAACTTCTATATTCATTCTTGTTTATCTACTATTGTAGCAAATATGACGTACGAAATAACAGATTGGGCAGCAAACAAAGTGGCAAAAAAAAGATGAAAAGTACGGCATGGGTTGTTAAAGGTGTTAACCCATATCAATACGAAGTTTAATATGACGTTTCTAACGGTCAGTACATTCGTGAATGTCAACCTTACAAACCAAGGGGGGGCATTTGTGGATGGTCGTAAATGGCCACTTTCAGGCTTCGTGTGGGTCACGTAATAGCTCTAACACGTTTTTTTGGGTTAGACGGAACTTGTTCGATTATGTGGCGGATGGTTAAAATACCAAACTCTCAAAGCCACTTAATCTGAGTCAATTCATTCCTTGGAATATGCACGCTTTTGCTCGAGTGAGTGGTGTGTTTGCTAGTCAGAGAATATTCAAACAAAGCTATTCCCTCCCCCCCCCCCCCCCTACAGCCACTAACCCTCTCCCGCCGCCTCACTCGTGCTTGGTGGTGTCATATATCAGATGAAGCGATCTAGCTAGGCTCTCTAATATCAGGAATGTACAAACCGTATACAATCTCAAAGAGAGGGAGCCAAGAATTATACGTTGTACCAGATGCACACAAACGGGACACAGACGTGATCGACGCGGTCAACCATTTGTCGTTTAACCGCCTGTCAACATACGTACACACAATGATCAACAATTTACACAAAACAACCAACCATCTTTCAACAACCCAACTCAACAGTTTGACAACACTTTTCAATAATATTAAACCATTACTGACATCACAACATTACGCTGAGCACCACTATACCCATCACAGCCTTTCTGTCAAACACCCATATCCATCGCACCTTACGTACCAACATTTCGAAAACACCTCTTAACATACACCGGACAATTACATAGAATCATCTCAAATGTCCTAATGAACAATTACATCTCTCAAACAGTATGATGCGCAACATCTAGATGATATAAACACGAATGGTTCAAATAGTTGGTTTAACTCGTTTGGATTCTAGAAAATTATATGTTATTATGCTTTCTGTTGATTTGTTGTAAAAATTTAATGTCTCATTTTAATGATGTAATATATTTGTATTTCAATTAAACTATTTATGTACCTACAATAAACACTTCATTACTAATTAAACATTGTATCTATAAAAAATATGTAAACAAGACATTAAAGGGGTTATATGACAATAATATCTCCTGCAATTTTAAAATTTAATTGATCGGTAAATTTCGTATTTTCAGGGGGTCCATTTTTTTTTTTTTTACGACGCGACGTCAATTATTTCATTATATTTTTTTAGTTTTCATCTCGTACGCGTTTACTTTTAATAAAGTTAAATCGCGTAAGCTAAAAATCAACAATCAACGTAAACGGGCACCAAATAAATTAAAGTTTATGTCAAGCCATCATTATATTATTTTTTTCAAAAGTAATAATTAACTTTTATATTTTATTTTTGTTGGTTACGTAAATTAAATACGTTTCGCAATAAAATACGTTTAGGCATACCCGGAACCACAAAAATAATTCTACGCTTCAACAAATACCCACATTTATACCCAATACATAAAAGTTACAAAAATATATCATATATAGCATATATATGCCGAAATTAGTGCAATTTATACAAGGTTATATAAGAAAAATCTTACAACTTGGTCAAATGTACCTCATTTGCATTAATACTTAGCCATTCCATGTTGGTTTGACCAAAGACACAAAAACAAGAACCCTTGAAACCCTCCTTATGTCCCTTTGAATGTTTTACTTGACTATTGACCATGGAATATCATATAAGTGCAAGTAACTAGCTAAGTTATCACATAGAATCAAAACACTTAACCAAAAATTGAAAAATCTCTTCCTTTGCTCACTCATAAGCCCACGGCTCAAATAGGGCACCCAAATAAATCCATACCAAATTTTATTCAACCTATACCCTTCTATACACATCCATTATAAGACATTCTAAGGTGTTTCCAACCATTGAATCACCATTTACAAGTAATAATCAAGAAAAGGAAGCTAGGGTTTTTATTAAGAAAACAAGGGTTTTCTTAAGTGCAAGCTTGGATTCTAGGGCTAAACAAGGGTTTAGCATTTGTTTATCATCATCTTCACACATCCTAAGGTCTACTAGAACTCTTTATATTCTTGTAAATTTTCATTGTTATGCATATGTTATATCTATTTTAGTTGAATCACCATTTAAGTTTTTATTCATGAAAATGAAGTTTTCACTAGTAATGACCATTTAAGTTTCTATTTAGTTGAATCACCACTACTCCTGAAGATGCCCATGTAATGCCATGGAGGACACTGAAAAAGATGATGACAGACAAATACTGCCTAAGGGGCGAAATTAAGAAGCTAGAGTTTGAAATGTGGAATTTAAAGGTGAAGGGTACCGATGTGAGAACTAGCACTAATGTGCGATCAAATGTTTCCGGAAGAAATAGACCAAGTTGAGAAATATGTCAGTGGCTTGCCCGACACGATCCATGGCAGTGTGATGGCAACT